>RJWT010039581.1:0-12643 GCA_004365215.1 Cuniculus paca | reverse complement strand
TGATCCTCCTGACTCAGCCTCCTGAGTGCTGGGATTACAGGGGTGAGCCACCACGCCCGGCTCCATAATTTTCTATACGCAGAAAAGGTTTATTTATAGAGCCAGGTCTACTAACACTCGTGAGTGCCATGGGATTTCTCAAACTCATGTTTCCTTGCAAAATTTTCAACATGATAATGGCTGGGTAAATCGTGGTACATATTTATATCTTATAGAGCTTTGAAAGGAAATACGAATTAGCCAGCCTGACCTCTCATATAAGTCATTACTGTATTTCTTGTTCCCATTTAAAAAAAAATCATAAAACCAAAGTTATGGTGAGTTCCTATAGGGCTTAAAATGTGATATTTTCATTGACCATAATTAAGTCTCTTGGTTACACGTCCTAGCGCTTGACCCAACTATTCTTTCAGCCGAGATTTGTAACCACCAGGCAGCCGGCAAAGTCCTATTTCTTCAAAGCTTCCGCCTGGGCGCAGAGTCAGTTATTTGAGACATAAAATGCATGGATACTCTTCCAGCCTTCTGTTTCTGGAGCAAATTCATGGGCCATCCCAGAATTTAAAAAAAAAGTACTGGGGTTGAAGAAAAACCATTAGCTTTTCACACTCACTGTTTAACCATCAAATAGGTTAAAAAAAGAAAAAAGGACAAATACGGAGTTGGTCATACTGGTTTCTAGATAAGGGTCTAACCTAAACATTCCTTTAATAAAAATAAACAAAACAGTTCCAGAAGTAGGGTGATTTCTTTTTGGCAAAAATATAATTTCTGCTCTTTAAAAAAGCTGTGTAAAGGTCTAAAGCAAACACCGTCTCAAAGCAGGGTCTGTGAATATGGCCGTTGGGGCCAGCGTGGGTGGCAGAGGCCCGTCCAAGCCCCGGTACACGTGCTGGGCGTGTGCACGACGGCCACAGCACCGCGGGCTCGTCCGCCCTTCTCCTTTCCTAAAAACATTAGGGTGAAGAAAGCAAATAGCTTGCAGTACTGTTGGTTCCTGTTTAAATTTAAAGTGAGAACTAAGCTAAACACAGACGTATGAAAGGAGTATTTTTAGGAATGAATGGGTGAGTCAGTCAAGCCGCGAGACATAGATTTTAAACGAGCCGTTACCACACCTTGGTAAAGAAATACGTCTGCCGTGGACATCTTTGCTTTCTCAGAAAATACGCTTTCTGGTGTTGTTTTATGACTCTTTATTCACCACAGCTGAAACTTCTGTCTTGCTCTCCCAACGTAGCCGGCTCTTGCTAATTTACATTAGAGGCACAGAGTTGCCATTTGGCCTTGAGAAATTTTTCCTATACAGTTTTTTAGATCTGAACAAAAGGTTCTGAAACCTTTTATTTTATTAAAACTGAGGATCAGTTATAGAAATAGTCAAAAGAGGATCTATTTTTTTCCCATGGGAATAGCCTGGCCACATCATTTCTGTTTTGCTTTATTTAAAAAAATGTACTATTTCCTCTGACATTTATTTTTCTGACCCCAAGATTAGGAAAAACTGATCATAGGGAAAGATCATTTACTGTCACTTTGCTTAGCTTTCACTTTAATGATAAAAAAGTCATTTTCTGAGCTCTGTTTCAGGCTGAAAATGTTTCATCCAATCTGTGCATTTTTAATAAAAGTAAAATAAGCAAACCCTCTGATAATCACATTTAACATTAATTTTTAATACCCTCATGCCTATTAAGTTGCCCTTTGTATCTTGGTGGGCAAAAACCTTTCTGTAGATAGTGAATCAGAAAATACATTCACTTCTGGTACCTGCCTTATTCTTCGGGTTTATCAGAGAGCCAACAGCATGCCCTTCCAAATGTTTCTGAACTTGCTTCTTTAGAAGTAGTGCCCCCAAAGTCAACAGTTGAGCTGACAGTTTTAATTGACTGCTTAGTACCATTTCCTTTGTCTTTATGATTGGATTCTCCTTGGCTTCACAATGGTGAGTTGCCTTTACAAATAGTCCTTGTGATTGATTACCAATGGTCCAAGGACTTGTCTGTGGGTTCATGGAACAGTATGAACATAGTATGATCATTCACTCACTCAACACATGAGTGAACATTACTGACCACCTTCTAGGCACCAATCCTTGTTTTGAGCTTCAGGAGGTATAGTGGTGGCCGATTTATTAGTGATCATTCTGACAACATAGCTATGGAGACACAGTTAGCAGTATGTCACATGCCAGGAGCATCTTCACGCCTGTTTCTCTCCTAAGCCTGACCTTCTCTGACTTCAGATTCCTCATCTGAAATATGGGGTAAATAATATTTCCCTCACTGCACTGTTGTGAGGCTGAGTGAAATTTGCTATTGTAATGTCAGACACAAAAGACACTTCTAAGAGTTAACTATTTTTATCATCATGTACAACAATGGTAATTCTCTCACCAGTTGTCTGGGATGGGTCTGATCATTGAGGTCCAAAGAATGGGAACAAGTAGCCTATGGATGCCCAGCTACCAGATTGACAGATCCCCAACTGTTCTGAGGGATCCCCTTGCAGTGGACTGGGTGACAAGAAAGAAGTTCAAAGTTTGGTGTTTTAGTGATCATGTGCCATTTGAGGAACCCCAAGTACAAGAAGAAAGAGTCTTCCTGGCACATGTGGTTTCTGAAATCAAGAATGGCACTATTCATGGCCATCAACCAAGTCTGCCATTGTAACACCACAAGGTTGGGCAGATTCCTCACATGGCCTTGGTTAGACCTACACTGTCACCATCTTTTCACATGGGACACCCATAGGGAATGGGGGATGTCATGGGAAAACCCTTTGCTGGGTGCAGGGAGTCCAATTAATGCCACCCTAGGTCTTGTGGTTTGGGGTAGGACTTACAAAATGAAAAGATTGATTCTAGGATTCCTTCTTAAAAAAGGAAGGGAATGAGTCCTTTTAGGATATATTATATATGGTAACTCAGTCACTTTTGGTGAACTGATGAAGAAAAAATAAAATACACATACATAGTTTTACCACCGAGGAAAAGGAAGCTCAGAAAAGCTAATGGCCCAGAAGGCCAAACCTGCCGAACTCCAAATCTCAATGCTATCACATTGCTCAAGTATTCCCACTCATTTTTTAGTGATACTGACTTCGACATCTATCCTATACCAGAGATCACAGACTATTGGTCTCCCTGCGAATTCTGACACAGCTGCCACTCTATCTTGAAGGCTCCTCTGCCATGGATGGTTTTCAAGTGAGTCGGGTTGAGAAGTCATGCTGCTCTGTCTAGGAGTTGCTGTCTTCTTTTGTATTCATGCCTTTTAACCTGGGTTATGCCAGCACTCTTTTTATCTCTGCTTCTCACATGGAAGTGGAATAGCAAAGATACAAAAGGCCTTGTGGTTTGGACGTCAATGAGGTCATTCTTCTAACTTTGTTAGCAGGGGAGGGAAGATTATCCAACTGCAAATGCATGTGCAAAATGCTTTTCCTGCACCACTCTACTCGAACTGGAATACTTGCACAACTACACTCCTGTTACTGGCGATTTTACTGAAGTAGAGCTTGTAATTAAATTCCTCTTTGGCTTCTATAGGTTTTTTTTTTTCCTATTCTAGTTACATGTTTCAAGTGGTTATCATGCTTAATACAGCAACTGGAAAATGGGAATTAAAAAAGTAAAAGTTGAATGCCAAAATTAAAACAAGTACCAATAAATATTTCTGTGTTAGTCCTATATCTAATAGCCTTTGATAATAAATGAACAGTCCCATGATGGTCCCAGACAAAACAGCCTTGGATAACCAAGGGCCTGCTACAGTTTTGCATGTGTTGGATAATAAGTACCTACAGATCCAGCTAATACCTGATATAATTATTCCCCATCTTGCCTTTCTGAGATCATAAAAATAAGATTATTCCACCAAAGGCAAATAATACTTAGAAACAATTAGGAAAATTTAATGAAAGCAATATATAAATGTATGTTAAATAACAATGTATCAAACACATTTGCATTTGGGATAAACACCATTTCATGAGCATAATTCTGACTGAGGTAGGCATGAATCTTCATTCTTCCAAATTCTCATCCAACTGCCAAAATATTTTTCCTCTGTAAAATTGTAAAATAAAGTATATTTGGTTCCCATCAGATACAGTAGTGTTTCACATCACCATATTTAGACTTTAGCATTCCAGTAATACAGCAGCAAAACAATTCTGGAAACACTTCTCATTTTTAGCACATTATATGCAAGTAACCCCCATGACCAGCATTTATATCTGCCTGGTTACTCCCCCCAAAGTTGTTAACAGCATTTTGGAAAATCCCATTTTAAACTCATCTGTCTAGACTTTTCTTTGTAAACCAAAGTGAATGTATGTGTACTGGGGAGGGTATTCTGCAAACCCCACAAGAGCATGGGATGGCTCCAAGCTATCAGTCTTTCCAGGAGTGGAGGATATTGTCTACGTATACATGCACAGTAAAAATAAAAGCATTTTCATTTGCAAGGGTGTTTCATTGTGAGATATTTTCACCTCTTGGGGAGCAGTCTACCTGGCAGAGCAGTCCACCTGGGGAGTAGACACCAAGGCAGCAGAATACTCCACTTGCCTCATGCTAGTGCAAGTCTATCATTTTAGCTAAGGACAAAAAATTTCATGTAAAGGCAATTATTTCTAGGAAGTTATTTTTCAGATGAAGCCCTCACTATGAAAACACTTCTCCTTCATAAGGTTTCCATATTCCTATAGGTGAAAAGTATATTGATAACATTTCCAATGTGACACAACTGTAAGTGACCCTCTCATTTTTTCACAGCACTTGTGAAATCCGGAACCGATGATGCAGCCATCTCTAGAAGGCAAGTCAATCCCTGAAGATTTATGCTCTAAATTTAAACGCAGCAGTCATTAGGAGCAGCATCATTTTTTCTTTGGTTTTGTGTTTTACTCTTGCTCTTCTGGCAACATTGTCCAATGGATCACTTGGTGAACTTACAAAGAAAACTCCCAGAACCCTTTTATATCTACTGCATACTACCTGCAAAATATTTCTGTTCTCACCACTTCGAAGTAGATGTTGTGGCTCCTTGTAGTTGGGTCACTGAGGACTCGGTAATGAAGTGCTTGTCTTAGTTACTTTCTCATTGCTGGGACAAAAATGCCTGACACAATTTAAAGAATGAAAGACTTATTTTGGCTCACAGTTTGTAGAGATTTCAGTCCATAGCCCACTGGCTCCAAGAGACAGTGACATGGCAGAGGGGAATCAGCTCATAGTACGGCAGATAGGAAGCAGAGAGTGAGATCAAGGGAAGAGGGAGGGAGATGGACCCTTCCAGGCCACAGTCTCAGCCACCCACCTCCTCTAACCATGCTTACCTTCCCAATTCACACTTAGCTGTCATATCACCATAATCCAGTTACCTCCCCAAAGCACTACCTATGAGTGCACAAAGCTTTAGGGGGACACCTGGAAATCATGAATCATAACAGTGATGTATGTTAATTCCAGCCCAGACTTTTTACCTGCTATTGTGTGACCTTCCAGAACTTTCTCAGGGGTGGGGGAACTGGCATGGTTTAAAATGGTAATGACATCCTCACCCTGAATTCTGGAATAGCAGAAATGGAGGTGAGGAAGATCTAACCTGGGATAAACACATGGCTTGAGTGAAAAATATACTTTTGTTCTGAAAAGTCACCAAGATCTTGGCATTGTTTGTTACGGCTGTATCACCTAACCTATCCAGAGTGAAGTAATAACAAAATAATTTTTGAAAAAAATCCACCATGTTATAGAATGGGATATCTAAACTTTCATGCATCCATATCTATTATAGTAATTATTTTCTCTTGGGCCATTAACCTAGGCTCCCACTGATCTATATGGCAACTGTGTGCAATTTAGAATAAACCCTGTCCCCAGGTTGTGACTAGAGACAGAAGTATGACCTAGCTTCAGGACCACTTTTCTTCTTGGCTTGGCACCTTATACAATGAGCTACTAAAGGTAAAACAGGCAAAGCACACTTGGTCCTAACTCTTTTATTACATTATTTCCCTTCATGTGGAGTAAGGATTTTGTATACTAACAATTTTCTTTCTGTTACCTTCAACACCACTGATTTCTTTTTACAGTAGAAGGATTCACACAGTACCTTTCTGTTTGGAAGGACTTCCTAAGAAAATGGTAATAATTATAATTATTCTTTACTGACAAAGTGGGTGCTAGCATCAAATGAAATAATATAGTGAATAATGCTTTGTTAACTACAAAATCCTCTATACACTGCATCATTAGTATCTCTTCTATTTACAGAAATCTTTGGAGATAGGAAACTAATTCCACCACCATTTGATAGATGAGGAGATTTCGAGTCTAAGAAGTACAGTGAGTTGCCAAGACTAATCAGTATATTGTAAAGCTGGGTTTTATCCTGTGGCTTTGGATACCTTACCATTGTATCTTCTACTTTGCTACACAGGGTGGAAAGTACCAGTAATAGCGGGACTATAGCAAATATTTGGGTCTTGGCGTCATGGAATGTACAATCCTTTAGGTTTTCTATTTCTTCAGTACGGTTTGCAATGTGGAAGGTATCAACTGTGTTGATTCACTTTTAGTTTTTCTCAGTGGAGAAATTTAAGGAGGAGAGTGATACCCTAGGAGAAAAAGCTAAATTCCAAAAGGCTCATGGTTAAGAAACTGTGATGCAATATGAAGACACCCACTACAGTGTATGTGTCTGTTTCTCTAGACCCGAGTGTGAACTCAGTGAAGGGATGGACATACTTAGAGGGGCACACCCAGCCCCTTTTTTTGCCCCACAGTTTACATCTTTATTTCAGAAGCTGACTCTCATGAAGTACAAATTATTTATGTATATAAACTCCTTCTAAGCTAGATCAATCGAAGTAAGCCTTTGATGAATTTGATTTAGCATGCACTGTGTTGTATTTTCCTTATTAAAATGATGAAAATCTTATTGGTCATCTCAGCAAAACTACAGAGTGATGGTGTGGTGTCCCATATGAATGAGCGGTGGCGCTTAGGAGGAGGGATGGGCATAGGTTATATGTCACTCATGGGAAATTTGAATATCAACAAAAGGCAAAGGTCTCTCAAGACAGAACATCATGAAATAACAAATGTGAATTAAGAAGTAGATGAAATGCCTTATTTGGAAACTTCATTGGTTTTTAGGTTGCAGTCATCTCCTAATATTCTATGGGACTAGGGAGAAGTTCTTCAGAGATGAAAGTAAGAAAGCCCTTCCTGAATTCTGCTTTTTGGATTACTGCTCTGTACCAAGTATAATCTGAAGCTTCCCTCTGCATATTTTCCTGGGTTACTTATCTGGGCTTATTTCATAGACTGTATGACCCTTAAAAAACAGTGTATTTGATCCAGAACATAAATGAGGTTCTGGATTATGTTGATGGTGACAGGTCTACAAGTGCTTTATTTGTTCATTAATCTTCACAAAAATGGTGATAATTGAATATTTCTATTTTGTTTGCAACAAAAGCTCAGATACCAACAATTAGGTAACTAAAGGTAGGCAGAAAATGACTGAGAAAACAAAACAAACTGTATCACTAGATAAAGAAAACACAGCATCAAGAACTAGAAAGTTCTTGAGTTTTAATTTAGGTTGCTTTATATTGAGTGATTCTACTATTAGTTCTCAATATAAAATAATGATATTCAATGGCTGTTTAATTAATGCAAATGAACAAGTTTTTAATCATACCCTTGACTATTAACCAATTTAAACTTGTGCCTTCGAGCTTCATTGTAAAAGCTTTGCTCTTATTAATCACAATATCTTGTTAAGTATTATCAGTCTGCACTAAAACCCTTACTTTTTTCTTTAGAAAAATAAATCAAATTCAACAATCTGCTTTGCAAAAATTTTCAGGGAATGCAAACAGGGATTCAGAGTAGAGCATACAGAATTCAAACATGATCATGTCATATAAAAGTAAAACTGTAAAAGTGATGTACATGTGAGTACACTAACCATTCTCTAATAATGCCCGTTATATTTTCAGTCTAAGCTGATTTCTGATTTAAATGTCAGTTTCCATGAATAATAACTCAGCTGAGAGATACTTTTACTTTTCTCTCATGTTTTCAAGAAGTAAATTTTGGTGATTTTAGTTATGAAAGCATTTGTTTCATTAGCTTATTAAATCCACTTAAGGATGGACAAACTGCTTATTTTAAAATAATTGCCAGATTTTGGGGAAAATACTAAGGTGTCAATCCTTGCACAAAGTCATGACCATGTAGGTGTTGAGTATTATATGCTCCTATTTATGATGCCAAGTGAGTTGTTTTGTTTTGTTTTTTGGCTCTTTATTGATCTAAGTCTTTGAAAAAAATACATTTTCACGGGCCTCACATTCAGAAACTTATGGAACTAGTAGTCACCAGTTAGTATTTGTTTTAAGAAACAATTTTAGGTGAAAGTCATTTTGACCTTGTAAAACATTAAAGTCAGATCTAACCAGATAATCTATAAATTTGCTCATAAGAATTGCTTAGGAATTGCATTGTGCCCCCATTTATATGATGAAGATCATGTTTGAATCCTATATGTTCTACTCTCTTGTCCTGTTGGTATTCACTGAAAATTTCTGCAAAGCAGATTGTTAAATTTGGTTTATTTTTCTGGAGAAAAAAGTAACCCCCAATACCTCAGAATGTGACTGTAAGAGAAATACGGTCATTGTGGGTACAACGAGGTTAGATGAGGTCACACTGGAGCAGGGCGAGAATCTAAATTATTGTGACTAGTGTCACATAGAGAGAGGAAAATCAGGACACGGACCTGAAAACAAGGAGGATGCTATGTGAAGAACATTGGAGTTTTGTTGCCTCAAAAGCTAGGGAAGGGATCTAAAACAGGTCCCTCGCCAGCATGCTGACAGAGAGAATGACTTTGCTAATGTGTTGATTTTGGACCTCTACCTGCCAGGACTGGGAGATACTATTTCTATTTTCTAAGTCTCTCAGTTTATGGTAGCCATAATTAACTAACATGGAGTCTTTCTGGGGAAAAAAAATAGATGGAGTCTATTTCTCTCCCCTTTGTTGTCTATACCGAAACTGAAGTGGTTTAGTTTTTACTGATCAAGAATATAAATTCAAACCTTAAATATTCTTGAAAGAATTATAATTCTTCCCCTTTAGTTATGGTATCTAAATCATACACTTCTCATATTAGCAAGCAGTGCAAAATTTCTGAACAAGCTTTGAAAGATGGAGGATGATGGTGGTCAGGTATTAGAAATGAAAGGAGCTGGATCATGCGGAAGAGTGAGGTGCTGCTCCCCTAGCCACGTCCAGAGAAGAGGGGCTGTTCTGAGCCTACTTGATAATTAGTCTCCATCCTCCATCTGCTGAATGGAAGGAGAAATCATCTGTCAATGTGATTAAACAGTCTTCTTTTCATGACCCTATTTCCGTATAGGAGATTGATTACTGGTTCAGTATGCCTTCCACTTATGTTTGAAATTATATTCTAACCCTAGCATTTCCAGTAAAAGGCAGTGTCTTCAGTTCAGACGGTGTGAAAAAGTTACAGGACCAATGTGTTTCCAAATCTGTGAAGCACAGGATGCTGGAGAAAAGGTGGGTGGCAGAGTCCTTGTAGCTAGGCAGAGATAGCGTCTCTCTTAACAGAGTTAGGGGCAAGCTGAGTACTTGGGACAGGTCCTTAATGTCAGATAGCTAGTAAATACCATCACTAATTCTTCATTGCCTAAGCTTTTACACTCTAATTCCTGTGTCTGTTTGAAAAGCAGTAGACTCTTTTCAAGGGCATGCTGTTATTATTGTTCCAGTTGCTCTCTTACTCTACTAGTCCCTTTTTGGGATATTTTTTATTGGGGAGAGGAAGTTAAAGACCCAAATATACAATAATGCTTTTGATACACGATAGTACACATGAGCTGATTCAGGCTATGGGAACATTTATCTTCTACATATACTTTTTTCTGAGCCCGTATTTCAAAAAACAGCTCTTTTAAGTACTGTAAAGTAGTGTTTTTTTCAGAATGACCCCCTGCATCAGCATAAGCTGTAAGACTTATAAAAATATAAAGTCCAAAATGTACCCCAAACCTGCCGAGTTGTAACAGGTAGGAGAGGCCAAGGAATCTGCCTTTTTAAACAGTACCCCCGGGTGATTCTTATGCAAATTAAAGTTTGAGAGCCACTGCTGTAAAGGTTGGGGCACCAAAGGTCTCTCAGGAAAATTCTTCCCCTCTGGCACGTGAGCTTCTAAATGCAAAATTCAAGCCAAGCTCCCTTGTTACCAAGGGCTGCAACAGGTGCGGGAGCCTGGGGGTACAGGAGGGTCACAAAAAGGACAGAACTTTTGCAAGGCCCACATCAGAGAGAAAGAGTTGCAAACCCTGTACAGAACAGTTTAACCAGCAGATTTGAGCTCATCTGAGAGGCGAGAGCTGGGGCTGTGGACCAACAGGGTGCGTTGGGATTCTGCATGTCTTTGTCTAAAAAAATGTTGTCTTGTTAGCCCAAAACAAATTCTGTCATCTTTATCTCTTCTACCTCATGAAAGATTCAGCCTCAAGCAGTTCCTTCTCTATCATTTATCCAAAGTAGGCATTGAACACAATGTGAGTGGATAGTTTGATTTTGGTTTGTATGAAGTTAAGGAGCAGAACCAACTACCTATCTTTTAAATTATCTAGCAGCCATGCTGTCTTGCTGAAAATGCCTAGTTCCTTCCATTTTATAGGAGGAAAAGGGCTTTGGTAGTTTGATCTTATCAAGCAATTTCAGTTCACTGGAGACCCACTTATGAAGCAGGACTTTTGGGATTTTCAGCAGCCTGAAATAAGAGAATTTTATGTGTATTTCATGTTCTCTGATAGAACCCAAATCAGAGTCAAAATTCAATACAGAGACATTATCACTTGCTTATGTTTCAATTTCAAGAGAAAGAGAAAAAAAATACCATCCTGTATTTAAACAGTAACTATCGGTAACTGCTTGGATTTGCAAAGTCCTATCACGTCTGTGCCAGGCACTAGTAAGTATCTCCTTTCTGCTCACAGAACCTCTATGTAAATTCAATATATCCATTATACAGATGAAGAAATGGAGGGCCGAGATAGTAGGTAATTTGTTTTGGGATGAACGGTAACCAAATTGTTGCGGTAACTTTATGGACTGAGGGAATATTGCTATACCCTGTCAAAGAAAGATGAACCTCTGTGTATATGTGGTCTGCAGTTAGTGTTACAGGCAACTGAGTTAGATAGAAATATAGGCAGTCAGACAGGGCTGGGCCTTTGAAGAAGGCAGTGCAGGAGGCCAGATACCTGGCAACTGTGGGGGAGTCAGACATCTCCCACTGTAGGCCAGATCTCAAGACAGAAGATCAAACAAATACACTCACATCCTAAGGGTTGATATTCTAAATAGGTCTCTGTCACCCTGAGAAAGCCAGAAGTCACCATCCCAACCCCCTACAGGAAGTCACTGCTCTTTAAGCATGCCCGCTTGCTACCTGACTCGCTTCCCCATTTGTCCCTGATTTAATCAATTTTACCTAAGCAGTTAATCTTACTGGTTGACTACAGTTCTGCCTCACCTCATGTCCACCTGCCTTGCCAGTTCCCCTGCTTTCCTCACCTTAGACCTGCCTCATTTGGTGGTTTTATTCTATAAAAGTCCCTAGAAAAAACAGTCTTTGGCAGCCCGCTCTGGAGTCTCTCTCTCTCCCCCTCTCTCTCTTTCTCTCTCTCAGACAGAAGCTTTCTTTCTCTCAGTAAGTATATTCTGCTCATAACCTCCGTTGTTCCTAAAACTCATTCTTTGATTTCAGAAAACATGAACTTGTAGTGGACATAGAATAGCTTGGGAGTTTTGTTCCCCTATATCATTAGCACACAGATTCTCATTTATTACATTTCTACTTCCTCTTCCATTTCCTACAATTTTGAAACAGGATGTGAAGAGACTTCATTCATAAAGACACAGCTGATGTTTAATTTTTATATAAATATGCCTGAGGTCATTTATTTAAAGTTTAAAAGTAGGTGTAAGTTGTGGACATTTCTGAAAATAAGAATATTTGCATGTTAATAAAGCTGTTAGTGTAGATTATATTAATAAGATGCAGGCTTGACTAGTTTGTAGATTCCATTTACTTACATTGGGATCGCAATGTTTTTCTAAGTAACCTCTCTATAATTGTCTTATTACTCTGCATGGATGCTGAACGCTGCACTCCATAGAAAAAATCAAGGTCAAATTATGAATTTGTAAGAGGTGACAATGGAGCCCCTACCCTGTGGGAGTGATTTTAAAATTCATTAGCTGTATGCACAGAAAATTTCAAGTCATTTCTCTGTTAAGTAGATGAGGAAATTGAGGCATCTTAATTTTGGGTCTCTGGATTGAGACCCAGATCTGACTTCAGATCCAAGCTCTTTGGTGTCTACTTAAGGCTGTGTTCCCTAGAGGAGACGCCCTTGGCTCATATTGCTTTGTTAAAGTTTATAGCCTATTCGGGTTGGGGTGGAGCAAAAACTGACTTAATCATAGTTTATGGGTGAGGGCTAAAAAGTGGGGCTTCCGAGAACTGTGTATGAATGAGCTGACTCTGGTCACCAGCCAGCAGGAAGGAGGAAAAGACAA
>RJWT010039580.1:0-12644 GCA_004365215.1 Cuniculus paca | reverse complement strand
TGTGAATTGAATATTTAGCAATGTATTCCCTAGTCTAATCCCCTTTGCTACTTCACTAATTTAAGCCTGCCTTACCTTTCCCCAGGACTACTATAATTGCCTTCTAAGTGGCTTCTTACCCTTTACTTTATCCATTAAACAGCCTCCAAGTTTATTCAAGTGGAAAATGAAGATACTTATCTCAAGTTTGTATGTTTTCACCTCTTCTGTTTCTCTTTTAATGCCATCAATAACTTTTTCAATTAGTTTCATATAATTTAATTTTGCATACCTTCAACAATGGACACAAGAATGTCTCTCTCTGATCACCTTAACGGGGTGCAGAACTTCTTGTTTATCTTCCTGGCTTCATTTTCTGTAACTATAAGCAATAGAGTAAAATATAGATGCCCATAGTTCTGTTCCTTACATCTGTACTTTGCATAAACACAATAAACTTCGTGTGAAACACAACTTATCCTTCACTTCTCCTATGCTAATCTACTCATAAATGTAGGTCAGGTGTCATTTTGTTCAAGAAGTCCCTACCAATCATCTCTAGATTGAGTTAGGAACCTGTATTAGATCAGTGCAGAAAACAAAATCTACTTAACGTATTTCAAGAAGGAATGAATTTCATAGCAGAAATAGAATGGTTATAATAGCACTACCAATGTTTTTGCTGGCCATAAAAACCTAGGCTATGTGGTAGAGACAAATTAAGTTCAAAGTCCCTGGCTTAACCTAACAATGTACTTCCTGTCTCGTCTTACTATAATGTCCAGTGTGGATCAGTAACAAGGAATTTACTTTGGTTTATAGTCACTCAGAGACCCACACTGGCAGAGATGGTGCCTACTGAAACTTGGGTTCTATTGCAGCTGGAGAAAAGAGATCCTGGAGGAGCCCCTGCAACTGGTTCTGGAATTAACTCACTGTGGCTGCTCTTTTTATTGGCCAGGTCTTGCCTTCTGGTCCATCCAGCTATATGGGCACTTTTCTACATTCCCAGAAAAAGGGAGTTGAATATTAGTATGTGCTGCCTTAAGATGCAGAAAATGAAACTCGGGCGATGAAAGAATTTCCCCCACAGCAGTGCTGATAACACTTGGCAGAGCTGGAGTTCAGTTTGTATTGCTGTTTGATGCTGCTGCTCCCCCTGTCATGTGACCTCTTCTCAGCACCTTCCTCAGTAGGAAGCATGCTCCAAACTCCTCCAATGGTACCATTGTCTGGGCCAAGGGATGGTGAGAAAAGTGATGAATGGTACTTCCAAAGAAATGAGTCCATATGCATCACCTGATTGCTCTTTCCCATGTACCCTAAGTGTGGCATTTCCCAACCATGAGCTTTATCTTCAACCTATAGCGAAATGTATATGGAGTAGAGCTTCGGGCAGCCAACAGACTCTATTTAACATGAGTAAGATGTAAACTTCCGCTATTGTAAGGCATTCAGTTGCTAGTGTTGTCCATTACTTTAGTCTAGCTTGGTATTATTTCATAAATACAAATTATGAAGAACTTGCAAACTCAAATGAAATGCTGAGAATCCTGGATTCAGAAATGACTGGAATCTTAGTTTGGGCCCATGGGGCAAAAAACTGTACGTGACCTTAAAATTAGAAAGATTTATATCAAGCATCTTCTGATTATGTCTCCTAAAGCAAGATCTAAATTCCCAAAGGGGGAGGACTGATCAAGAGGAAAGAGAGAGGGGGAGAGAGAGAGAGTGAGAGAGATTTGGAGAGAGAGAGACAGGGACCAGAAGATGGACAGAGAGAGAAAGGCACTTACTGGTTCTGATCCAGAATGGTCACATGCTCATTGGACCCTTTGCCAAAGAGGGTGAGGGTTGCTGGAGGGCAGACCAAAATAGCTGGCAGTCTTCCTGGGACCACAAAGAATGAGGAAGTGGTAATTCCCCAGAGCAAAAGATGCTGACATCTGAGATGAAGGGTAGAAATGGCATCCCTAATAGCAGTCCATTGAAATAGCAGTAATTATTCATCACTGATATGCCCCCTCTATCCCCGCTCTCTTTCATAACTACATGAACCGCCTACCCCCTCTCTGCTTCCCAAACCAGGCATCTTTAATAACCTTGCAGAAGTCTTTTATTTGGCAGTGCTCAGCGTCCCGTCCCCTCTGCTCAAATCAATAGGAAAAAATAAAGATAATCTACATTAATTTGGTTGCAGTTGTTTTAACATCCCCTGAAACCTTGAAGTTCAGCGGTACTGGGCCAGCTTGAAGAAAACCTTTCTGACAGGAAAGCGAGTTTCAAAAAAAAAATGTTCCCCAGTTTGCTAGGCTTATAAGCCTAGGGCAAGTTTAATTAAACTCAATGGAGCATTTTAAAGTGAAGAAAAAATTAGGACAGCAAGAAAAACGTGTTGATTGTTTCCTAATTATGCTGTGGACTTTCTCTCTAATGCATCCCCCCTCCTTTCTCTCCCTAAATGAAATAACTGGCACGTTAAGTTTGCACATAGAAGATTGCATCTCAACCAAGCATTTGTCACAGGCCCAGTCCACTGCTTCCCACACCACTATAGGGCAGGCTTTCTGGAGACTTTCATGCTTTCAATAGAGACATTTAACCAAATTTTTAAAAAGAGAGAAAAATTCAAGGAACACATTAGATTCCATTCATTCCCAACTGTTTTATTAAGGAGGTTCTCTTTCATTAGCCCCTCCTCCAACATGGATTTCAATACCATAAAAGATGCAGTCAGCTGGACGCTGTTTGTTTTTAAACACATGGTTAAGGTTTACTTCCCTATTTTTATTTATAAGAGACATATGTTAACACAAACTAATCATTTCTAAATAGGATACCTATACCATCGATACAATCTCATTCGAAAATAAAGAAGACAAGCAGGTAAAATCCATTTGTTTCAAAGATAATGGCTCACTATGTGTCAGGCATTTGCACGCACAGTCTTGTTATGAGTATGTGGATGACTGACATTAAGATTTGAGAAATACATTGATGATTCTTGGAGATTCCAAGAGACTCAGGTTGCTGGAACATGTAGTGACAATTACAACTGCCAAAGACTTGTAGCAGGTCACTGAAGAGATGACTACAGGTCTGGACAGGAAGGAAAAGGATAACTCCATGTATAACTCTCAAGTCAGAGATCCTTTGAATCATCAGCACATGAATTAAAATTCAGTGCGTCTCAATATGAAAAATGTTACAAAATTCCATTAAAAGAAATAGTGAGTTATCACTTAAGTTATACTTGTTGTGTACCAGCTACTGCTTACTGCTTTAAGCAATGTACATATAGATATATATATATAATTTTATATGTATATATATAATATTAATTTTACCTCCTCAACATTCCTGTAAGGCACAGACAAGTTACCCAATAAGCTTAGGTTACTCTGCTAAGTTTGCACGTAGAAGACTGTTAACTAAATACCATCTAGCAAAGAACACAAGGGAAGGAACAAGAAACTCAGTAGTTGGGATATCCTGAATTTGAAGAACACTGGAGCAATTCTGAAAAGACTACTACTGAGTATGAGATGTGACTGCTTCCTGCACTAGCCTCATACAGATTCTCAAAGTTTAGTAGAGAATCACTGTACTGAGATCATCAGCAGTTGCCCACTGTCCTTCTTCCATCTAGTCCATGTAGCATTCTACATGTGAGCACTGAGGATAGCCAGACAACTCAACATAAATTAAAACCTTAAATATGCATATGGCTTCTCATGGAATCAGCAAAGAATAACAGTGAAAGAATTGGACTGAGAGCAGATGGAAACCCCAGGTCTTCACAGATGGTTCTGTGAGTGTGGCCAACAGACATGGATTCCCTGGGCTTCAGCATCCTTACTTGTCAAACATGGGTGTAAGATCAGAAAATGTCTAAGTCAACTTTAACACTACAGTTACTTATTGCAGAACAATGGAACATCGGGTGCACTGGGGCCAAAATTACTAATTCATTTAACATTTTCCAGATTTAATGCTCCAAATAGATCATCTCTGACAAGGAAGAAGCCAATTCTCAAGCTTGATATTTGAGGTTTTGAGAACTTTGCTTCCTTCCACTTTTTCGTCTTACTCTTCAAATAATTATGTCTTGCTTTTTTTTTTTTTTAATGGGAGCTCCCTTTAGATATTAACACATTTTTAAGACTACTTTTTCATTCCTTTGCTAGAAATTTATTCTCTGCTTCCTCTAACTCTAATTTCCATCTTGGAAAAACTCATCCAAATTTCACTGCATAGTCAAATGCTACTTTCCTCTAGGTCTTTGGAGATCTAATTAGAACTCTGAACAGAAGTCAATTTCACTCTTCTGTTCTTTCCTTTGCTCTCTCATATTAAAATGTAGCTTGCAATACCTTAGAGTTCAAGTTTCTCAACCTTAATACTATAATATTTAGGGCGAGGTAATCACCCTTGTGGGTTGCCTGACATCTGTGTTGTAGGGTGTTTAGCAGTATATATATAGTCTCTACCCTCTAGATGCCAGTAGTAGCAACCCTACCAGTTGTAATTTCTCTGGACTTTGCCAAATGTCCACTAAGAGCAAAATTGCACCCTGGTAAGAACAAGATATTTGTGTATCTATCTTAGCTTCTCTTCTCCATGGGACTTAGGACAGTACGTGCTAGCATAAATATTTGTAGAAGGAATGAATTAATAAATCATTGTTGAATAATTATTTGTATAATGAATGGATTTCTGTCAAATCATTACAATTCAGCTATCTGTTCTATTAAGTCTTGAGTTAAAGAAGAGGCAAACATTTGTGGTGGTTGGCTGGAAAGACTGCAGGCAGGGCTGATATTTACCTAAACTTCCTCTCAAACTTGCACTCTGTGTGAACTTCATGCTAAGGAATAAGCAGCTTGAACTCATCATGTGGTTTTGCTTTAGATTCTCACTAACTTTGGCCTCATATGGTTGCTCGAGTAGTAGAAGGAAGTTAGCCTCATCTTCATGAGACAGTTTCTTTGTGCTTATGATGCTAACCAAGGCCGAGAACAACATCAGGAGATAATAGGAGGGGAGGGCAGGGGAGAAAAGACGGGAGTTTAGGAAGAATCAGACATTGATAAGACCAGGCCTGGAGTAGCTGTTCTTGCTGAAGCAAATTCATTTGTTTCCTTGTAGGTTATACCTTTAAGATAAGGTGAGGTATTTAAAATAGTGCTTGTTTCAGGTTGACCAGACTTTATAGCCCTAAAGTAATATATTGGGAAGCCAGGTGTGGTGGTGCATGCCTGTAATCCCAGCACTTGGGAGGCTGAGGCAAGAGGATCACAGTTAGTTTAAGGTCAGGCTGAACTACATACCAAGACCCTGTCTTAAAACAAACAAGCTAAATATATAAGGGTACTCCATTGAAAGGGGCAGAGTGAAACTGACCAATGCACATGAAACTCTTTCACAGTCAAGGTCTGTAAGAGTGGCCAGTACATCACCAGGAAGGTAGAGTTCTTTTTCAGAGACATAGCCAAATCTCAGGCACCTGCCAGCAACCAGGATTAAGAACAGAGCCAGGATGCAGAGAAAAATCTAACAGGTTGTATGTCTGTATCTCTCGTGGGATTTCAATTAAAAACAAAATGCCAGCTTGTTGAGTCAGCTGTTGTTTTAGATTATCCTCCTCTCTTCTATTACCAGAGATAATTGAGAACTGACTTAGTATTCTTTGCAGCAAGATTAATGCCTGTTCTACACTCATTGCCCCTTTTCCTTTGAGCTTCAAGCTCAATCACTATTAGTTTCTTCCACTGATTCTTTTGAGAATTTTATAGACATCAAATGGACATCATTCAATATATTCATGCTTAGTTCTTCTGTATCAATAGTATAACAAGAACAACAATACAGTTTCAGTAATAATTATGACTCCCGCCAAAGAAAAGTTAAAATTTCAGAGGACTTGTGGCATGCAAAACATTTAATAGATTAATAATCCTTAGGTGACGTTGCAAGTCACTATTATCATTCTGAAGTTAAAGGAGCTAAGGCTTAACTAGTTTGATAAATGTCTGATATAGTGCAGTGGATGATTGGATAGATCTAGGATTTGAGACCAAGTAATTTTGGTTTTCGGAACTGCTCCTAACTAGGCATTCCCTTTTCTTCATCATTTGTGACATGGCACTTTTGATAGGCAGCTATTCCAGTGAAGGAAAAAAATCACAAGGCTACACAGCTATATGACAGCGCAGGTAGCTCATCCAGAGGCCTCCCAAAGGTGATCCTCTTCTTCCTGTAATGTCAAACAGTGTTCCTACATACAGTAGCAGATGTCCCATAAATGCTTTATGACTCATTCATGGCGGGACCTCAGAGTGCATGGGTTAAAACTCTGAGATTTTGGAATGCAAGATAACTTGCGGACAAACTTTTTTTGGTCATGCTTTAATTTTGGTTTTATTGCAGGTACTTGTTAATTTTGCAAAAGAGAAAAATAAATGCCATGGGTGTTTTTAGACTGACTGATTTTCTGGAAAGGTAAAAAGAGATCCTGAAAGAATTACAGTCTCACCTGAGCAGATGGCTAGGGGTAGCAGTTCTCATAAACCATGCTTGTCTCAAGCCTGACCTTTGTCACAATCTTGGAATCAAAGTCTGTGGTGCCCTTTTTTGGTTCCTACTTTGAATCTGGCCCAGGTCAATAGCCAGTAAAAGGAAATTGTGCTGAATTATCACAAATTTTATTTGTGCTGACTTGTTGGAAATAAGGCAAGACAGATGAGTTGCAGCATCCGCACACTTGATTACCCCGCTCCCCAATTTTTCCCAGGCTTCATTTTGGATCTCTTTGCTACAGCATTTTAGCTCTAACTTTGGGCACTGAATCATGCTCCAGTGTCCCATCAAGCATCTCAGTAATGTGATAAATCCATCCAAAGTCTTTCTATGACATCCTGCATGTGACAAATGCAATAACACGTCAGGCCCAGAATGATACCCGTATTAGGCAGACACTCCCTCTGCTGACATCAGGCGTTTCTGCTTCATCTGAAAATAATTCACTGAATAGATAATTGGTGAATCCCCAGTGGGAACAAAACTTGATTCTGTCTGAGCATAGGTTACCAAGTGTACTACCATAAAATAATTGATTTTGCGATATATTAAGTGGGGACATACTCAAGACTACTGAACTTTTCACTTAGGGCCTCGGGCTGAAGTTGAACTAGGCTCCCAAATGTGACGAGTCCATGCGTGACTCGGGCAGGGCTTCACACTCCAACAGTCAATTTAACTTTCATTTTCTTTATTAATCTAATATGTTCTACCTTTCACCAGGATGTGACGTGCAGGGAGTTTCATTAAAATGCTTGAGTTGTTATTGGAGATAATCACCAAAGGAATGTGTCGCCCAAGTCAGGAAAGTCTGAATCATTTTTTGATGCTGTTGTTTTAGGGAAGAGGTTTCAGATGCTGATAGGAAAGCTACTCTAGCTACAGGGCAAATTTAATTTCGTTTTTAGAAACTTCTTTTAATCCCATAATAACAAAAAATTAAATCAGTGCTGACATTTTTTGTTGCCAGAAGAAGGTAGTAAAAGGGTAAAGAAATAATTGTTAGTTCTGAGAATATAATTAGCAACTTTAATGCTTTAATCTAAAAAATGCATATTTTGAGCCTGGGTGAATGATTAAAGAAAAGATATTGAAAGTCTTTGAAATCTCTGTGCTTGTTTTTAATTGTGAGTTGTGATTACTATAATTAGCTCATTTAGTGCATTTATAATGTAAACAAATACGAATTTCTACAAGTTCAGGGACATTTCAGGGCAAATAAGTTTGATATCCTGAACTCCAGTTTCTGTATGGAGCCTTTCGCCAAATACCTGGTAGAAGGTTTTTTTTTTTTTTTTTTTTTTGGTCCGGGGTGGGGTGCGGTTAGAGAAACCAGGATGGACCACTGGCTGACCATGTCAGGGCTGAGGTGTGCTTGGAGATTTGCAGCAAAGGGGTGGTAAGAATCCTCACAGGAGCAGCCTACACGCCCCCTGCCTGGGGAGGAAGGCTTGACTGTCCATCCCTGTCCCTCGGTCAGAGCCCAGGTCGCCGTGAGTTAGGAGCCCTGGAGGAAGCGTCTGGTTTCAGAGGAAGGAAAGCTCTACGGTGCTGAGTCTGTGAATACAGAACCTGACTACCCTGCTCTCTGCCTTGACAAACCATGAAACCTCATTATTATGCACTAGAAAAGGGAAAAGGGGAAAAGAACCCAGAGGGATCTGGGAAATGAACTTTTTGGGGGTCTTATTTCTCTCAGAGGGGCACATTAAAATTCTCTCTTTCATTCATTAATGTGAATACAAGCTGCCTGAGAAAATAGCTGATGGGACCTCCCTTAATGAATAGTGGGGCTTTTCTATGCTCTGGAGGCTTAAAATTGGGTTTCTTACCACTGAGGATTTCTCTCTTTGCCTTTTCCTTCTCTCTTCCTAACACCGCATGTTTGGTGATATTCGCAGGACTCACCTAGGCTGTGACCTGCCACATTCAGCTCGAATCGCTCGTATGATTAGATTGAGCTATCCACAGGTAAGCAGAAAGGGCTGGTGTGAGAAGCTCCAGACGTTCAGGGGTTTTTCCAACAGTATTTGAAAGTTTCTACTCTTGTCAATCACATGCAAGCAAATCTGGTCTTGTGAAGTCCCTCTAGCTGCTTGGTTTGGGGAAAGTTACACATGAATATAAAAAATCTTTGCTCTTGCTTTTGAGAGAAAAGAGACAGGGCTTTTACTGTGGTTTGAAATCAAATTAACCCTTTCTCCTTTTCTTGACATTTCATGGTTTCATTTCTTTAGGATTCTGGTTTCAGCTTAAGTCTTTCTCCCCTGCGGCTCAGCTTCCGTGCTCAGCATCCTCATTCCATGGCGTGCATGCCTTCCTCCAACATTTACTACCTGTACCCTCCACTGAGGCTCTTTCCATGGGCCACTTTATTTTTTCAGTTGTGATGGGGTAGATCTAAAATGTCCTCCCAAATTCTCTTGGTTATGGAAGGCTCGTAGGCATGTTACACTCATCAACAGGTGTGTGTCTTGATTTGTTCAGCAGCTGAATGCGCTGCGAGGTGAGGCCTGGTTAGAGGCAGGTATGGGGGCTTGAGCAGGAAGGATGTACTCTTTTTCAGGCCCTTCCTTCTCTCTAATGGCTGCCATGAGTTGAGCACCTTTTTCTCCACCATTTTCTTTGCCATCCTATTTCTGCTCTACAGCCAGCCGACTATGGACTAAACCAGTAAGTCAAAATACCCTCTCCTCCTTTAAATTGCAGATGTTGGATATTTAGTTACAGCTACAAAAATGTGGTTGAGACACCTGTTGTCTTCCTGTATACATTTCTGAGTTTTCTGAGGAAATATACTGCATTTTCTATGTATTTATGTCTTCAAGACCCAGCAAATAGTAGATGTTCAATGAACCTTTTGTGGACATGATGATCACTGATCTGTGGCCCTGTCTCTTACAATATGCTCCTTATTCATCCCTACGGGAAATGAGGATCACCACTGTGACCCTTAATTGTGCTATATCAACTTGACATAATTAAGAAAAGTGGATTAGTAAAGCACAAGTCTGGGTATAGCTGTGGGGCTTTTCTAGATATGACTCACATATAGATCAGCAAGCTGAGGAAGGAAGGCCCACCCTGATTATAGGTGGCACTATCCAATAGGCTTGTAACCTGGATAGAATAAAAGGGAAAGATGAAAGATGTCAGCCTGCGTTTGAAACCCTCCGTTCTTCTTGAACAGGTGGCTCTTTTGTGAATGCCTTGGTCTGTAAATACTAGACTTCAGTTTCTTCAACCTTTTAATGTAGATTCATACCAATGGCTTTCCAGGGAGCTTCCAGATCCTCAGTCTCAGACTGGTGCTGCAGCCTTGATCCCTCTTGTCCTCAAGCTGGGAACACAGAGACACTCAGCAGTTGATGGTGACACCACTTCACACTGGTTGAGGAATAGAAGAAATTTTTCTGACAGGGATTTGGAAGGCTACTCTAAATTGTATTGAGTTGTGTTATTTTGTTGTTGTTGGTGGTGGTGATGGTGGTGGTGGTGGTGGTGTTCCCTCTTAAGAATTCAACTTGTAGTATTTAATTTACTTTTTATGGGATCCCATATATTTTACGTACAAACAAATAAAAAAATCTCACCATATCATATTATTTAGAACAAGATTAATTAGCAAAGTGTACACAGAGAGAGGTAGAATGGTACTCAGGGTTAGAAAATGAGGAGGTAAGTAGTAAACACTTAAGAGCAATGACACAATTAGCTAAGGTTCTATAAACAACCCTGGAGCATGCACAATTCATTCGTTTAATGTTTACTGAGTGCCTACTATGCCAGGTATTATACACTAGACACAGTTTCGTCCATTCATTGTTTAATATTGTACCGCTGCTGTATATAACTTATAAATCAATGAAATTTATAGTCTCTTAGACTATTCAGTAGATAGAAATTCTGTGGCATATTTATAATCATGATATTCTGGATTTCACACTACTGAAAGAGAGCCAGTTTTTGTCAATAATTGTCTACCAATTTGCCAGTGGGCTTTTAAAAGTCAGATACGTTTTCTCAGTGGGAACCAAGGAGAATTGGGTGATGGTAACACCAACATACATGTACATGTGTGTGTGTGCATGTGTGTGTAAATTTAGCTGTTAAAGGTCTACCTTGAGCACTGTGTTCCCTATTTTGTATTGTAAGGAAACACTGGGCTGGTGGAAATTTAGCACATGTGGCATCAGGAGTTAACATTGTACAGCCAAAGTGAGCAAACTAATAAAGGAAAGGAGGTGCTTCCTCCGTAGGATCAGATCTGTTACTTGTTATTTGGTTCTGCTGCTGAAGGAGAAAAATAAGTCTTGGATATTACAGCTGTCACTGTGACATCTGTTGTTTCAGGATCCGTGACTGCTTCAGTCACCACCTGACCCAGATCATCACCATAACATTCTGTCCACTATTAAACTGTGAAAGGCCCTTGCCCTCCAGGTGGTACTTCAAGGTTGACATACCAAGGTGTTTGTCTCTGTTCCCCTGACTGCCTCTCAACTGAAAAATACAGCCTCACTTTGTGCAGAATTGATGGCAAACCAAGTCTCCCAGGGTTCAAGGGGAGCAGTAGAGAGCAAGAGTTCTTGAGGCGTAGCCCTGTTCTGCTTTTAATCACTTGTCACAAGTGCTGGAGGGCCTCGGAGTATTCGGAGGTGTTGCTTTCTGCTCTTTGTTTGCTGGTCATGGCTGTCCTCTTCCTTTGGAAAGATGACTCCAGCTATTAAAACAACCACAGTGGTACATGCACAAAATCCAACTTGAAAAACAGATGCGTAAGGGTTTATTAGTCCTTCTCAACACACAAAAAATATTTTACTTTTAGAAAGGTCCTCTGTAAGATTTCCACCTCTGACTCTAGAGGTTTGGTTCAGATCATGAATGGCATTAGACAGTGGTTACTGATAATTTAGATGCAAAGTTGTCACATGACAAAGTAAGAGACCATCACCTGAGTCAGGCCTTCTTATACATTTGCAGGAATATAATGAATATGTAAAGTACATATCTACTATAAACAGCTGCCCCTCCAAGGACTCATTCATTTATTTGTTTGTGTATCCATTCTTTCATTTAGAATCTATTTACAGTGATTATAATGTATTCCCTCTGCTGGGAACTAAGGATAGAGCAAAAAATGGAGGATAGAGACTGACTCTTCCCTCATGGAGCTGATCTAGACAAGAAAATGCCGGCGTCCATAGCTACATTTGTGCCACAAATGTAGCACAGATATTTCTCATATAATGGAAATATACAGAATACATACCTACTTCTGGCCACCTAGCCGTTTAGGAGCAAGAAGCAGTTTACTTGCATTATATCATAAAGTACCAGATGATCTAACTCACAAAAGCACAGAAAAGACACAAACTGCTCCTTGTTTGGTGTACCTCAATTTAGTTTTTCTTTTCATTTCTGTATAATTTCCTGCAGTGACTTAGCCTACCTCCTCTGCTAGTTAAACACGGGATCTTGTACAAGTCCCCTAACATTTTTAACTTTGATTTTCTCACATATAAAATTCCTTTAGATGATGTGTGATTTTTTTTCTGTTTTAATATTTTATTTTATTTTTTTTAACAGTTTTGCAATCACAGCAAAATTAAGAGAAAGGTACCTGGACACAGACCCCTTATAGCCCCTTTCCCCATGCATGTGTGGCCTCCCTCATTATAAACATTCCCCTCTAGAGTGGCACATTTATTAGAGTTGATGAACCTTCATTGACACATCTTTATCACCCAAAGTCCATAGTTCATATTAGAGTTCATTCCTTGTATTGTACATTCTATCGATTTGGACAAATGTATAATGACTTGTATCCACCATTATGCAGTTGTCTCATGTAGAGTAGTTTCATTCTAAAAATCTTTTGTGCTCTATATATTCATCTTTCCTTCCCTGCTAAGCCCTGGAAATCACTAATCTTATAGTATCTCCATATAGGCTCTTTAAGAATGTCACACTGTTGGAAGCATGTAGTACATAGCTTTTCAGACTGATTTCCTTCATTTAGTAATATGCCTCTCTGTTCCCTTTATATCTTTTCATGATAACATCTTTTCCTTTGACATGAAAAT
>RJWT010039579.1:0-12639 GCA_004365215.1 Cuniculus paca | reverse complement strand
AGTGTCACATCTCCCGAGAGTACCAATGCAGAGAACTGTGGGCAGGGGAGAAAAGGAAACTGACATACCTCTCGACTTTCTATCACAAGCTCACTCACACAACGTAAAAACATGTTTTCTCCTTGACTATCTTTCTCATCCCTGTAAAGAGACAAGAGGAATCCGGTTTCTGGTATGGACGTGGGGTCTGTGACAGTAATCTGGAGATTAAAACTAGCTCAAGGGTCAGAAGCAAATCTCACCTGAGGAAGTAGAAGTACTGGAGGGCATCCCTTGGGTCTGTAGACTCAAATTTCCGGGTGTACAGCATGAGCAGTCGCACAAAGTTTAGCCGCCGCATGCAGGGAGGGTCACCAGGCTCATGGCTGACTGTATTGTGGGGACAGAATGGGTCACAACCACACTGCTCCTCTGTCCCACATAACCTAGGAACTATGGAAATGGAATCCACAGGCCTAGGAGCACCTACCCCTGCAGCCCAGCCCACAGTTCCCAATGTAAACTTTAGCAGGTCTCCCTCACCAGCCTGTCTCAATTTTTATCCATGGACAAGAATGCAAAACATGACACTGTGTAGTAAATGACTAGCATAATGGTTGGCAAATAAAAAGAAAATACAGCTGACTGTTAAGAATCAGGCTCTAGGATGATGTGCTGCTCTCCTAACGAACCTGCAGCTATTCACAGCTATTCACCTACATTTACTTGACTCTGCTGCCCATGCAGGTACATGGTGGTCCATAAGATAGCTGGCTGGGTTTCCAAGATCATTAAAGCCAGACCCTAGTAGAAACCAGACTCATGACTCTATGGGACTGCTTTGTCTACACCATTCTCCAGGCAACCAAACTGGCCACAAAGCTGGCACTCTGTACAGCATTTTTTATATTTCACACTGCAAGGAATTCTAACATGGGGAAAAAAGCAAGGACCCCAACCCTAATTATCCATACACCTTAAAATGAGTGGCCAAATCCTGAGTGGCTACAAATCTACTGGTGATGGGAATGATGTAAAGTCACACCACTGCAAATGTAGTCATGAATACTCACGAAGCTGAGCATTCTGCCCTGATGATTTTAAAAGCAGTTTCAGCTCAAACAGCACCAGGGCCACATGGACAGCATGGGGGCGCATCCGTTCCAGGC
Organism: Cuniculus paca; assembly: GCA_004365215.1. Taxonomy (NCBI): domain Eukaryota; kingdom Metazoa; phylum Chordata; class Mammalia; order Rodentia; family Cuniculidae; genus Cuniculus; species Cuniculus paca. The sequence goes on along the minus strand of RJWT010039579.1, from coordinate 11,491 downwards.
GGAAGAGAAAGGCGATGGCGGCTTCGAACTGTGCTGTCAGGAACAGCACTTGGAAGTAGAGGAAGGGCTGCTGGTGCACCCTAAAGTGGGACTCACCTAGTGGATGGGAGAGATAAACCTACTCAGGAAAACATTGCTAACAGCAGCCAAACCCCCCTCCTGGCGTTCCTGGGAAGGGAGAAAGCATCAGCATTAGGCTGAATTACGAAGGGCTCTGGACACATGAAGTGCAAGGTGAAATTTTACCTGGTTCTTCTACCTGCTCTAGACCTCACAAGAGGACTGGCAAGAAGGGGCTGTGCTATAAAATCCACCTGTGTGCCTCAGGTAGGAAAGAAACAGAAGTAAAAATCTTAACCACAAAGGGACTGCTTATCCCTTATAAGAATGACTCAATACCGACAGAAATAAAAATTTCAAAGAAATTCAGTTGAGTCATAGTCATAGAAATCTGAATTTAACAACCACTAACCACTAGTTGGAATCATCTATTCTTCCCAGAAGTTTTAAACAAGGGGAAGATAAAAGGACAAAAGATTTTTCTTTTCCTTTGTGCTCAGATATGGTCACTGGCAAGATCTGGGAATGAAGAGTAAAGTCTTCATCTACCTCCCTGAGCAAATGTCTACCACGTTGAAAGAATTAGCTTACTGTTGATGACAATGTGGGACATACATGTTTCTAAAGGCCATGAGGCCTCTTCTTGCATTTGAAATAGTACAAATTCAAGAGAGTTTGGAGACAAGGATCTTCTCCAAAAGGAAACAAAGTAGTTGCCTTAAGTGGACAAGAGGAGACAAGGTGTCCCAGGATCTTACCATAGTCTTCCAACAACTGTTTCTGGAACTGTGAGAGACTGAGCCTGTCTTGTGGGGAGCTGGTGCCGTCATCATCAAAACACACTTGGTTCAGCTAAACCCCACAAAGAAACACATGCATTGGTACAAATACATCGAGTCAAGTGCACAGTTTTTAGCTGCTCAGTAGCCATGCTCAACGCTAGGGGCTGGAGGGTGTGTTAAAGACTATGACTATCAGCTGAGAAATTACCAAATTTTAAAAACAGGGTCAGGGCCAGGGATATACCTCAGCAGCACAGCACCTGCCTAACAAGCACAAGGTTGTAAGTTCAATATCCGGTATGAAACAAAACAAAACAAAACAAAACCCCCCAAAAAACAAAAACAGGGTCAGGAGATAAGAAAATAGGGTTAGGTCCTGATTATTTTACTGGCATCAGACATTAAGCAGAGAAGATCTGTGAGGAGCACTTGAGCAGAGAGAAGGGGTGAAAACCTGCTCGGGCTAGGGTAGCAGCGCTACCTTCAGCCAAAGGTAGTCCTCAGTTTTGTCTGCCACTTCGCTCTGGTTGTCAGTGACATCGCATCTGCCAATGATACAGTACACAGCCCGCTTGTAAGGGTCTGTATTGTTCCTGAGAGCTCTGCGGTAATGAAGCCGGAGCTTGTTTTCTGTAGCTGGAGACAATCTAAAGACAACAGGGAACCAACAGCACACAGTCAGCAAAGGTCCTCAAGAACAAGTCAAAGTACCCACTTAAGAGAGCCAGGAGGCTTTCCTTCATTCCGGCTAAGAGACACTGTCTCTTCAGCATTATCCCTTTTACCTGACTTGTGACTTCTGCTTGTCAGCTTTCTCCAGGTGCTGAGACCTTCAGGGCCGGTCAGAAATGCTGAGATCAGTGCTCCACCTCACCTCCCAGCAACCCGCACACAGTGAAGGTCAGCAGTGGTCCTCCCTAACTCTCTCGGCCCCCTCTGGCCTCACACTCACTCAGCTCCTTGCCTCAGGAGATAGTGATTTGAGATCATCTCTTGACATGCCACTAACACTGCCAAGAAAAGTATCCCTCATTTTTCCAGGTACAATTAAAGTAACCACTATTACTTTTTATAAATATATATAAACTGGGTTTGACTATGAACTTGTATTCAATTATGTTACTAAAATATGAAAAAAAAACTAAGGTGTGGCAGCTCCTTAATTCAAAAGAACTTTTAAAAAGTTCCATTTTTTTAAAGCATTCTTGATGTCCCTTAGATTTACAGACTGACAGTCAAATCATGCTCCCAAGAATACAGCCCCTTGTTATTGGAACAATTTCCTCAACACAGATGCAGACGTTTAGAGAGCCATGTCAGAATAGGGATCTCCTTTGATATTTTTGATCATATTCCTAAGGGTTCTGCCCACTTCCTATGCTCCTTTTTCCCCCTGAGCAGAATCTTATTTTAAGCATGAGCAGAAAAAAAGAGAATGATTTCAGTGGAAATCACCCACTTCATTCCATGTGACTTCTTGTGGACGGTGCCACCTCAGACACTGACCTTCTGTCCTTGCTGTTCATGTACTCCTGGAACCAGGTTTTAAACTCTCCCAGCTGGTGCTGGGCTCGATTAACCACCTGTGAGGCAGCAAGCAAGTCTCCACAGCGCATGCAGTAATAAATCAGTGCCCAGACAGGGTGGCCCTCCACCTCTCCGTCCTAAGCGAAGAAAGACAAATGCTTGAAGTAAACAAAACTAACTGCTTTCTGATGTGTGGACATCCAAACGAGTCCCTTTCTTTGCATCAAATCACTGAGGTTTTCACAACACCATTAACAGCTTTCCCCCTCCCTGTTTCACAAACAAAGAAACTAAGGCACAAGGTGGTTAAGTAATAATTTGTACAAGACAAGTTAGAAGTGGCAGGCGGGCCTGGAGCTGCTCCTCTAAATTGCATGTATGTACCCTACCTGATCTGAAGCCAGCCCTGTGCTTTCTCCATGGAATCCCAGCAGCTGGCAGTAACCAGATGACACCCTTCTGTGAGTACAGACACAAACCTGCCCACAAACCAAGGGCTAAAGATGTAGCTGACCACTCACGTAGTGTAATAGTGCATGCCTGTAATCCCAGCACTCTGGGAGGCAGAGGCAGGAAGAGTACAAGTTCAAGCCCAACCTGGGCAACACAATGACTAAGCAAGATCCTGTCTCAAAATTTAAAAAAGGACTGGGGATGTAGCTCAGTGCCAAGGCCCTGGGTTTTATCCACAGTACCAATAACAAAATGAAACAAAACAGACATAACTGACCAAAAAGAAAGTATCATTATCTGCTAAGTTTATTAAATCATAAAATCTAATGAATAGCCAATCAATCATTCCTTATTCATTCAAATGCTGAGTCTCTTGGTGTCAGACACTGCTAGGAACAAGGGATTTGAGGTAGCTCTGTCCCCACTCTCCAGCATTGCAGCTGATCTGCCCTAAATCTATTTTTGTTATCTGTCTGTGAGCAGGCCTCTGATCACCCTTCTCACTCTGCTAAGTCTTCTAGATAAACAGATCTCAGACTTCCTTTTTGGCCCCTCCTCCCTCTCCCTGGTAAGACTCTAAACCCCAGACTGAATCATGTCACTTGTCCACTTAACTCTTTGAGCTAAGTGCTTAGCCTAGCACCTAAGGCTTTCACCAGCTGGCCCCAAGCTTGCCAAGCCCTGCCACACACCCAACGCTCCCCATGCTCTTTCTATGATGCCTCCACGCATTTATTCACCAAGTTCTCTCCTCCTTGAATAGCCCTCATGAGGCGTCAGGTTGGTGAATTCCCGTTCTTTAAGAGCAAGTGTGACACTCACCTCCTTTATGAAGCCAGCCTCCTCCGTATCGCCCCACCCTTGGTACAAAGCTCCAGTTTAGTGCTCTGTGTAGTAAGTGACTGACTGTAAGATGATTCCCCCAGTGGGATGGACAGTTGAGAAGGGCTATATCCCAGAACCTATATCTAACACCATGCTTCCAGTTATTTTAGCCAAACATCTCAGAAGTCACCCCAGACTATGCCTCTCACAACCATATCCAAGTACCTCAGTGAGTCCTCCCAGCTCAACTTTCAGACCACAGCCCAAACCTGGTACCATCTTCCCTCCTCCTCCTCCTCCTCCTCCACCCAGGACTCTTGCACAACTGGCCTCTGAAGAGCCCGCCAGTGTTCATCCTTACCCCCTGGCCCCTCACCCTACATAACCTCATTTCAACTGAAAACATCCAGGAGAAACTGCTCTGGTGGAGTAACTAACCATATGAAGTTGCCAATACCTGCAGTCCAGGTAAGGGAGCTGGAAGTTTAATGTTCAGGAAACTTCGAACCAACTGGTAAGTCCCAGGTACACCACCCAGCTGGGCCTGATGCAAATTTCCAAAGACCGTCACAAGAGTGTAATTCTTATAACTGGAAAATTGTAAAAGGAAAAACAAACAGGTTGAAAACACATATTACACACAATTATGTCCATACCCATGGCATTAAACTGTACTCTGAAATGCACAGCCTGGCTTTCAAACCTAACACAGAGGAGGAAACAGTACACCCTTGCTTAAGCAAACCTCATCATTAACCACTGTAAAGATCTCTCATCTTTTTTTTTTTTTTTTGCACCACTGGGGGTAGAACTTGCAACTTCGTGATTGCCAGGCAGGCACTCACAACACTGAGCTAAATCCTAGGCGACCTCTCATCATTTTGAGTATCATGCAGATACTGAAAAGAAATCCCTGAAGGAACACAATTGCGGACTTCAAATGCTTTAAGGGCTGATTTGTAGAATAACTGCTACAGCTCACAACCCATTGTTCTAGTGGGCTCTTTTCACATTTTTTATTCTGAAAAATTTCAAACCTTGTAAAAAATGAATTCCCGTATGCCCTTTACCTTGATCTACTAAATGTCAGTATTTGGATAACAATTTTCTCTTTGTCCACATCCACATATTTACAAACATGCTTAAAAATTCTTTTCACTGAACCAGTTGAAAATATATTAGAGAAATCAGGGGCTACTTTACCTACAAATACTTCACTACTTAGCTCTTAAGAATTATGACATTTTCCTACTTAATACCCTACTTAATACCATTATGACACCAAGAAATTTAACATTAACTATTATTGTCTAAAATATTATCTACTATTATGGCTTGGATCAAAAGTGTCCCCTAAAAGCCTAATATATTCAGTGGTGGGCTTCTGGAAGGTGAATGGATTGTGGGGGCTCACAGAGGGCTTGCTATTAGGAAGTGGGGTCTCAGAAGAGGTGGGTCAGCAGGGGGCGTGGCCTGGGTTTAGTTCCCTTGGCAGCTCCTCCCTTTACTCACTCTGCTTCCTGTCTACCATGCCAGGAACAGCTTTATTTCTGCCATGACCCTGTGCCACCCTGTCCTGCCTTGGAGCCTACAGACTGAAACCTCTACAAACTGTGAGCCCAAATAAACCTTTCCTCTCTTAACTTGAAGTTTTCAAGTACTGTGTCCCAGTGATGAAGAAAGGACAGGTGCTAAGCTCCTGCAAGTGGGGCCTGGTTAGAGGAGATAGGTTGCCCGGGCTGAGTCACTGGAGGGTGTATCTGTCTTCTGGCTCTCTCCCAACCATCTTTGCTCCTCAACTGCCAGAAGCTAAGCAGCTTTCCTCCACCATGCCATTTTAGCCTTGGAGCCAGAAGACCATGCATGAGCTAAAATCCATGCATAAATTGAAACCATGAGTCAAAATAAAACTTTTTTTTAAAAAAACAGTACTGGGGCTTGAACCTAGGTCCTTCGCACTGAGCTACAGCCTCAGCCACTTTTTTAGTTTTATTTTGAGACAAGTTTTCACTAAATCCCTAAATTGCCTAGGCTGAGCTCAAACTTGCAATCCTCCTGCCTCAGCCCAAAATAAAACTTTCCTTTAAGTTGTATATGTGAGGTATTTTGTTCCAAGGATAAAAAGCTGAACTACATTCAAGTTTCTTAACGTGCTTCATTGTTTCTTTTCCTTTTAAATACAAGTTGTCTTTTTTGGATACCATCCAGGAAATACTGGCAACTAGTTGTCCCCTCACTTTTAGATCCCTTGAGAATATTTCTACCACCTTTTATTGACTTCTTCTAAAGAACCCCGTCCATCTGTCTGGTAGAATGACCCACACGGTGCATCATTTCCTCATGATTCAACTCATGTTCAACTTTTTAAAATCAACTACACAGTTCTCACTGAGTAACACTTCCTACTGGATCTCACAATGAGGCCATCTTAGCAGTAACCACTAGATCTGACCTACTTCGTTACCAGGTGTTGCGCACTAGCTCTTTCCATCCACAATTTAATATTATTCCCTTTTACAATTAGGTGCTGTGACTACTCTGTTCACCAACAATCTCTGACTAAATAACTTGAGTTCATATTGCTAGTCCTTGCTGTACCAATTATTATTGGTTATTACTGAACTAGTGATTGCAAAATAATGATTTTCCATTGTTCTCTTTTCATTTATTTGCTTGAATGCATCCTTAAATACTCTGTAGTGTTTTCAAGTGCTTTTACAGAACGACTAAATGGTTCAAGTTACTGATATTCACATGTGGATAATATAATATAGAACTTTCTAAATATATTCTTGTCCAAAATGAAACAGATTACTTCAAAAAGTCAGGTGCTCGCACCATAAATGGAAAGAGGCACTACATAAGATTTAATACAATAAGAGAGGCAAAATGAAAGAGATTTAATGGAATTTGATGCAGTTATGAAAAATGATACCAATAAAGAATTTAAAATCAAACTATATAAAACCACATATTGTATACATCTGAGTCATAACTGTATAAAAAAATAAAACACTCATACAACAAGGTAAAAGGAATTTCTGGATGTAAGATATAGCAGAGGACCTCCTATCTTTTTTTCAGGTCTTCTTTTTTGGCATCTTCCGAATTTTTAAAAGAAGCTTGTGTTGTTTTTGTAACAATTTAATTTAAGAAACTTAATGAGTTCCCTATCATTGGAAGTATTTAAAAGCAGAAGATGAATGAAAAAATAGAACACAGATTCCCAGTATGGTCTCCTCCAACCTGAACTAAGACAAACTATGTGCTGGCAAAGTCCTAGGTTGAAGAAGCAGCCTAAGTTCCTTGAGGACTACAGAAATATATATCCTCAATAAAATCTTGGAGTGTGGCAGGGAAGAAACAGACAAACTATATTTCGCCAACATTTTTGGCCTTACACACAAGAATTTGAGACTAGGTCTACTTTGACATCTGGTGCATTACATCATTTGAAACATTGTAAGTACACTGTCAGCAGTACAGCATCAGCAAATATATTTTAAAACTAAATATAATTATTCTAAACTACCCCCTTTATCAAAAGGTGATGATACCAACAGAGACTAACACCACTGGAATCACTGGAGTGAAAAAGAAAATAAGGTTATGATGACCATGGACAATAACTCTAAAACAGTGCTATTTAGGAAATTAATGGAACAAAATAATAATAAAATGGGGTGGCTTACAGAGATTTAAGACAAAGGAATGCAGCCTGGTATCATTTGGTGAGGTTGAACACCCATGTTAAGGATTAGGTTTAACAAGGAAAAAGCAATCATATACTTACAATTTTAAAAAGTTCCTTCAGGTTTTATTACAGTGTAAGAAATTCTGGCTTATATTTTGCTGACTTGTAACGAATAAATAATACTGCATATATTAGGTTCTTTATGACTGAAGGTTCATATTCCCCTCAAATGCATCACAAATTCAGCCAAATTCTGATGAATTATTTTATAAACCTTTATGCCCAGGCTAGAGGGGTAAAAACCACTCGGGGTTTCAGGTTTCTCCTAACAAAGGAATGGAAAGTAGTAAGTATGGTCTGATGGTGTTATTTCATGTAGTGATTGTATAATTAATATAGTATTTGGTATAAAAACCTGTTCTTTGAATCGCCTCAGTTACACACAAGGCAATCATATGAGTTCCTAATGAGGTATTATTTTGTTGACAAAGGGCAACCACACGACAAGGCTGCTGGCAGGTGCAGAGGCCCAGTGGCAAAGGCTGCAATTTATCAAGCACATTCAACTGGGTTTTTGCTTCTCCAGCCAGCAGGAAGAGGCCCAGCACCCTGTTTCAGAAATAAAGAGTCTGTTGCACACTGATGACAACCCCTGCTGGCCCATTCAGAGCTGGAAGGAGTGTCCACAGGGAGGGAAGAATGGCACAGGCCATACTAATGAAGGGGACAATAGTTAGGGCACAGCCACAAGCACCTCAACAACAACCTCCAATTAGTGAGGAGGTGGCAAAGGAGCTCAAGCACAAATCATTGGCATTAGCAGCTGGGAAAGACCCTGACTCACAGTGATGAATTGAACTGAGCCAGAAGGAAAGTAAGGTTAAAGAGGCCTTCCCAAAGTAAGGCAGTAATATTGCTGGGAGTAAAAGTTAATGCTGAGGGAAAACAAAAGCGCCCAGGACTAATGGCTGAACCACGTAAGAGACAGCTTGTGACCTCAGGAGTCTGACTCTCCTTCTGGCTCAAGTTTATCATGGCGAGTCAGGGTCTTTCCCTACTGCTATTGCCTGTGATTTGTGCCTGGGCTCCTTTGCCACCTCCTCACTAATTGGAGGTGGTTGCTGAAGGGCTTGTGGCTGTGCCCTAACTACTGTCCTCTTTATTAGAGCATAATGATCTTGGTGACTCCATATTAAGGGACAGAGAGCAGAGAAAAAAACAGAACAATGCTCCCTGGTTGAGAAGAGTTTCTGAGAGCAGAACTACTTTTCAGCCTCACTCAATCTGTTTCCACTACACCAGTCACAGTGCATTTGGCCCAAGGACTGCTTAAGACAGAGAAAGAGCTGCCATCAGGGGATTGGAAAGCCAGCCCCACTGTGCTTTTGTTGCCTTACCTCTGCTCGAGGTATCCCAAGGCTTGCCTGACAAAGTCCATGCGCACTTCCAAGCTGTTTCGGCTCTTCAGGGTGTCACCGGCCGGTACCAACAACACATCTGTCATTTGTTTTACCATGGTCCACATGTCAGAAATGTTCTGTGTATGAATGAGACTACATGTGACAATGGTGCAGGGGCAGAGTTTATTTGGCTGTTAGAGCACTCTGCTTGGAACAGTAGACACGGTGAGTGAGGATGGTGTGAGGCGAATGTCTTCTGAGAGCCCCAGGCTCAAACTCAGTGCAAAAGCTTTGCCTCTGCCCGGTCAGCCATCAGGGTTCTATCCACCGACAGGCAGCCCCCACCCCAGGTTGGTTTTCAGATCAATTACCATTCCAGGCCTGACATAGCCACCTACATAATTAAAGCTACATAAAAGTAACAAGAACACTGAATCTCAGTGGGTTATCCCTTAAGAGAGACTGAATACATTTATAATTGTCCAGAGCTCTAGGAATTTAAACTCAAGTGCTACACATTAGTCCTTACAAGGTTATGTGAATTTCTTAAGGCTTAAAATAAGAGTTTAACCTAAATAATCTAGGCTTTGTCCTTCTAGAGACTCTCCAAGGGGCCACAGCTCTTACCCTGTATTGTGAACCTTGGGCCTTCCATTTTCCTTCCCACTCACTCCCTTCAAAAGCACCTCCCAGGAAAAAGCAGCATTCTTTCCTTTGTGTCACCAACACACAGTGGGCCTCCCTTTTGAGTCCTCCTGGCTCTAATCGCTCCTTAAAAAGTCTTCCCTAAACCCTTGGCAGTACTCTAGAGAAATACAGGTTTACACTTTTTCCAAAGCAAAAGAAAAAACCTGTAGTTTCCCTCAAAAATTAAACTACAGAACAACCAGCTAAATGTGATGGGGGGGGAGAGGGAGACACAACTGGTGAATTCTTTCTTCTCTAGATCTGTTTTTACTGCCTTACATTTTACTATTTACAAAATTATGTGCATTTTGGAAAAAACTGTAACATAAAATCTGTACGGGTTCTTGCTTCTTTACTGTAATAGCAGTTTTCCTTCCTTTTTTCTTTCTCAATAGCCACCTATCAACCTATCCACCCATTCATCCACTCTGTTTTATTGCCCTCCCCTATAAAATTGGCCAGGGACAGAGTGGAGGGCAAATAAAAAATTGGTGAGGGGGTGTGAGAGAGAAATGGACTGAGTGGCATTTAAGTAAAGAATACTTAATAAGACCCCACCCGAGTCAAATTCAAGGGGCTGGCAGGTGTGAAAACTGAGCCACCTTTTCAATTTGAGCCCCTTAAAGGGCCCCCTTTGTCTGTCTATGCAGGAAACTGCTGAGCAGAGAGACAGAGGCTGACAGGATTTCAAAGCAAAGACAGCTCAAAGAGAACACTTGTGACTATTAATTGACCTTGGCTGGGCCTTTTGAAGATACAATGGGGGAAAAAATCATCAAAAAAACCACCCCAAAATTGTTTAAAAGAAAACTCTGAAGAACAGTTAACATTTTATTCCATGAAACAGTTTGTTCAGCACACTGCAGCCAAATCAGCAAGCTGCTAATCTCATCTGAACATGAGACCTCACTTTTCTACTTGGGTTGGCAGTGAGCAATACCTTATCATTCAGGCGGGGCACCGTAGCACAGAGGTCCACGAGGTTAGGTTGTAACTGCCCACTGACAATCTTCTCATTATAGATATAAATCTGAAATGATGGAAAGCAAAGTAAGTGGCACAATTTCTATTTTCCCTTCTTTTTAAGACCTGAAACAGCCTGAAGCCAGCAAATGGTTAGTAGAAGCTTCCACCAGCTTTTATTCCCTATCTGCAGCGGCTAGCTCCTCAGCTGTGTCCGTTGTGAGCGATACACCAAAGGTAACTACTACCAGAGTTTCCAAGCACCTGATGAATGGAAGCAAGTGGGCCCTGGGTAGGAAAGCCACAGGCAGGGAGAAGGGAGCAAGGACAATGGAAGGGCTTCGGTTGCTGCTTCCTAGAACCAGGCCAAAATCTGGTGGAATTTTGGCCGAACGACTGATTAGCCTCAGTTTAGGGCTCACAGACTGATTAAGTTTACAGCCTCCACATGTGTTAGCATAGCAGTTGCTGCACATCTGGAAAACCTGTTTCTCCTAGAAAGAACCTGCTCTTTAGGTAAAAATATTCTTTTTAAAAAAATGGATGACAACATCACTTGGCTTCCAGAACTGTTATAAAGATGAAATAAAATGGTTTTAAATTACAAGTGCCTTTTTAGTCAGTGACCATTTATTAGGGGCCTTCCCTTTATAAGGTACTATGTTCAAAATGAGCTATAGAGTCACTCTCCACTGGAGAAGATGGCTATGTAACACAGGTACCTGACATCACTGTATCCTAAGTGCTAGGAAGCTTTAGTTTTTACAGATATAAACCATAGTTTCTCTCTTCAAAAGCTTATAATTTCATCAGGCCTGAACTCCTGGTGGCATGGCAATGGAGGGAGTCACCCACATAACGAAGTTGAAATTTAAAGGATGTCAATGCATGTGGGGTGGGGGTTCAGAAACAGAGATCTAAAAATTGGAGCAGATGGAAAAAAATGAAGGCCAATGGTAAACCAAGGAGTTGGAAAGTGGGCAAATTCGCCTGTGGGAAGTTGATGAAGCTGGCTTCAGACACTTAAAAGTTCTTACTAGCAATGGTACATGAGGCTATTGCCAGTGGTAAAGGAGAAAGACTTTAAAAGACATTTATGA
>RJWT010039578.1:0-12645 GCA_004365215.1 Cuniculus paca | reverse complement strand
CCTACAGGAGTCTTCATAATGGAGTTTAACATGGAATGTGTTGAGAAATAAAACCTTTGAGCTTGACACACCAGGTTGTATTGGAATGGAACAATAAATTCCAAAGAATTCATTAAGTTCTTAAAATGGGTGGGGTAGCCACCTCATATATATATGCTAAATACAAGTACAAATCGACTAGGATGAAAACAAGAGAAGACTGATAGATTTCACAGTTGTTTTGAGATTAGAATTTGAATACAGTGGTCGTTTATAGCTCCTCTTTTCACAAGAAAAGAATATCCTGGGATAGGTCCAGATGGGCTACCGGTTTCCCGGAAGTCACCATTGAAATCAGCTACACCTCACTGATCCTTTAATCATTAACAAGTAAAGGAACATGACTTCCATAGTCACCACTGTCAAGGAAAGTCACCCTTAGCACAAGCTTGTGGGTCCCTTTCGATATACATATGTGATCATTTGGTTCAAGGGTCATGTGCCATAGTCGAGTGTTGCTTTGGACTCCTAGAGGCTGTTTTAGAACTCTTGCTGTCTAAAACATGCCATATTTCAATTTAATGTTGCCTATAGAATTTCTGTTATTACTTGCATCTGGATAAGATGTTTTGTGAGAAGAAATGAGAAGGAGTAAAGCTAACATTGCATTGATATACTGGACAGTCTAAGACGACTCAATTCCTTTGTCTGAGCTAAAGGAATTTGGACAGTAGAAACAAAATAAATTATACTTCCTCTCCCTTTATATATGTAAAGCTTTTTGTAAGGTGCTGATGGCTGATGGCAAAGAAGATGATATTTAAAGGAAGGAGCTCAGTTGAGAATGCAGTTGTAAAAACAAATGAATGGTCCTTGCCCTATAGAAATTTATAGTAGATTAGGGGAATCAGGCAAGCACACTTAAGAAGAGAAAGATAATGCAATTAAAGGAAAGGAGACAAAAGTGCTGAATATGGTTGGAGTTAGGGTGAAAGCCAGTCGGAGGGTTCCAAATTAATCGTTGAGGTTAGAGTATATGGTGATTTTTCTATCCAGGTTTGAAGACAGATTGGGTGGGGCGCAGGGCGAACACATGATATAAAATGAGTACAGAGAGAGTTTCACTTTTAAAAGTGACTGAATGTTAGAATTATGCCCTTTGCTTTTGAAAATTACCTCTTTTTCAGTGCATTGCAAGTATGTCATAATTAGCAAGCTGCCACATTTTTTATTATATGAATGAAGGAGGTGTGGGAAGAAATGGAAGTGACTTTATCTTCTAGGAATTCCTGCACCTGCCCCACCATGGTGTCATCTACCAGTCTCCTGTGTGCTAGGCCCAGGTAGTCTTGCTTGCTATAAGCTCCTGAAATCCTTCCCATAACACTGGAATAAACAGTGAAGTAGAGGAAAGAAGCATTTTATTTGTACCTCTTGTATAGAACTTACCTTTCAGTGTTATTTTCAGTTATTTGTAGCTTGCTTTGTCTGCTGGATTATAAATTCCTTGAGGGAAAAAGGGTCTCATTTAATTTTCTTTTTATTCCCAAGTCTCGCTGACTATTTCAGTGGCCTGGATCCATTTGCTTCTTTGTTTAATAATGCTTTTCAGGATTATCTGAAATTGTGTGCAGATGGTCCCTGACTTACAGTGGTTCAACCTCCGTTTTTATTCTTTACAATGGTGTGAAAGCATTCCTGTACAGATACTCTGTTCTTCATTTCAGCACATTATTCAATATACTACATAAGCTATTTAGCACTTCATGATAAATAGGCTTTGTGTCAGGTGATCTTGTCCAATTTTAAGTGTTCTGAACACATTTATGTCAGACTGGACTAAAGGGTGATGTTCAGTAGGTCAGGTATATTAAGTGCGTTTCCAACAATATTTCAAAAATGGTGAGTTTAATGGGATATAATCCCGCTGTAAATGGAGGGACATGTGTATGTCTTTGGTTTTAGAAATTTTGGGATTCAAAGGAAATTCATTCTTTAATGCTCTTGCTAACCATTGCTCACCTGTGCTTTGCTGGCGTCAGGGATTAGGATGGCATGTTTTAGGGTTTTCATCCAGACCTTTTTGGAAACTCAGGACTATGACTACTTACAGTATGTGAAAAGAAGGCCAGAGAAGGAGGCACTCCTCTTAAGTCTGGTAGCTAATCAGACCCTGGAATCTGGCAAACAGTAGCTACTGGGATCTAAAAGGAAACAAACAAATATGTCTAACAGATGTAGGAAGGCCAAGGTTTTTCCTAGGCAAGGCTGTCTGGAAGAGCTCTGAGTTAAGTAGCAGCTGACTTGAGAGAGCTGGCAAAAACCCAGTGGAGTTGAAAGTCTGCCTGACCCTTCAGCAGAACAGAGTCATTGTTGGTTGATGAAGTGAGCGCTAGAACTAAATACTGACTGGCACAGTGAGTGGGCCTGTTTAAAAAGCTCATCACCTCGGTGGCAGTGGTGATCAAGGAAAGGGAATCTTGTACTAATTTGGATGCTTTGCAACTGGTAGAAATTTGGCACCTTCTTCCTCATAATAGAAGAGGTTATTTACTTTAGGTGTGGGCCACAAGGTGATTGTAAATAATCATGTAAACACTTGTGTAATTGAGTTGGTGGTCACTTATTTTTAAAAATCTTCTAAGAAGCAAAAGCATCCAACTGCAAAATGGCCAGTGGGGAATGAGACACAGGTGGTGAAGGGAATGTTGCTGCAGGTTGCATGCTGCTTGGAACATGGGCTGGGGACTGGCTGCTCCCCAACATCTTGGCTCCTCCATGCGTAGTTACGTCAGTGCCCACCTGGCATTGCAGACCGAACTGTAGAGCCTCGCAGAGTTTGCTTTTCTCCATTGTTCATTTTGTGTTTGAGTCTTCCTCCCTCCACCCCAGTTAGTCTAGCTAATGTTTTGTCAATTTTATCTATCTTTTTTCAAAAATCCAACTCTTATTTCACTGATCCTTTGTTCTCCACCCCCCCACACACTTTCTCCCTCTTCCTCTACCTCTATTTTATTTATTTATTTCTGCTCTAGTGTTATTTCTTTCCTTCCACTATTGAGTTTGGTTTGTTCTTGCTTTGGTTTCTAGTTCCTTGAGATGCATTTTTAGGTTATTTATATGAAATCTTTTTTGTTTTGTGATATGATAGGTGCTTGTTGCTATATATAAACTCTTACAGTAGTACTGCTTTTGCTGTGTCCCTTAAGTTTTGTTATGTTGTATTTCTCTGCTCATTTTGTGTTCACCAGTCCTTCTAACTGGTTAATGTGTAAAGCAGTGTGAGGAGTAACAGCTAGGCATAATACTTCCTAAAGAATTTTTCCAAGTGCTCCCTTGGGTCCTGTTGTCTATACTATATAAAAACTCTTCTTGACTTTTTTATTTTGGGAGCAGGTTTTCACTTCTCTTCTGGTATTACTGCTTATTAAAATATCTAGATTCTCGAAGGGATAATTTTTAACTGGTATTTATTATGAGGCAGTGAGATGTACTGGGTGATTATGAGCTTGAATTTGGGTTCAAATTATGGTTCTGCAACTTCTGTCTAGTCCCAGGAAAGTCGCTCAACTATTTGGTTCCTTAGTATTTTTACCTAAAATAGGATTATTATGTTCTTACCACATTGAATTATTGTGAGATATACTTTTTAAATGTTTGTTGGAAATCTAGTTAATCCAGGCACAGAGTACATGCAGAATAGATGAAGTCCACCCCCATTAAGGAGCTTAAGTTAATTTATTGAGAGGATGTGCTCATGAGATACAATAATGGTGCTGGAATGCAAAAGAAGTAAGATGGTGTTTATTAAAGATCAGAGAAGGGAAAGACCACTCCTCCATGAGAGGAACACAGAATCAATGAAGCTAGAAAAAACAATAGAAAAGGGAAGATGACCTAAATGGGAGGGGAGGACAAAAAGAACAAAGGCTTAAAGCTTAGCTGCTTGGCTAAGTACCTGGCCAGTGAGGACTGATGGTGGCAGGCAGGTGAGTCCAGAATGTATAAAATGGACCAGATATGGAAAGACCTCCTGCTTTTTCTCTGTATTCTTTTTAAAACATGAATATGGTGGAAGAGGAGAAACAGGATTGATAAAGGAAGGACATGCTTATCTATAAATCCAGTCTAATGGAAGGGCAGTTTTACAGAGCATTTGGTGAGTTTAAAAGGAAAAAATCAAGCAACCCATCTGTTTGATTGTTGTAGAAACCTTCTGCCAACCAGACAGATGGAAGCTGAGGCTGATACCTTGGCGATACAAACTGTAAAACTGGAAAAGGCAGTAGGAGGTGACCATCTCAACTTCTGCTGGCTGGGTGATGGGCAAAAAAAAGTCACAGTATTTATTGGCCTATTTTCTGTCACTTAGAATAAACAAAGGAAGTTTTTGTATTATATTTAACACTGGCATTAAAGAATTACTTTAGGGTGTGGAAAATAAAAAAGCCTTTGAAGACAGTGGTCATGACCTCTTGGAATTTTTAAGCGAACTTTTTAGTTTATGACACTTTCAGATTCAGATCAGAGAATATGTTTCTGTCATTGTGAAAAAAATACCTGAGAAAATCAACCTGAAGAAAGGCAAGATTGACTTGAACCGATAGTTTTGCTGGTCTCTGACCATGGTCAGTTGCCTCATTACTTTGGGGCCTGTAGCACGGCAGCACATCATGGTGGAAATACATAGTGAAGCATGCTGCTCACCGCTCATCTTATGGTAGCCGAGCAGAGGAGGAGAGAGGAAAGAAGAGAGAGGGGCTAGAGAGGAAAGGTGGGGAAAGGAGCTGGGAGGGGAGAGGAGAGAGAGGCGGAGAGAAAGGGGTGGGGATCTCATTACTCTTTTCACAGACTTGCCTCAATGATGCAACTTCCTTCCACTAGGCCCTACCTCCTAATGGTTCTACTACCTCCCAGATGCACCACAGGCTGTCAACCAAGCCTTTAACATACAGGCCTTTGGAGGCTGCCCCATATTCAAACTTTATCAGAAGACTAGTGCAAATAGCTATACAGAGAATTCACAGTCTTGCGTCAAGTTTTCCCTATCTTTATCTTACATTCGTATGATACCTTTGTCCTAATTCATGAACTGGCATTAGTTATTAAAGCCCACATTTTATTCAGATTTATGATTTTTCTCCAATTTTTTTCCTGTTGTTTGAGGATGATGCAATATGTTCCCTTAGATTCCTCTTGGTTTTAATAGTTTCTCAGATTTTCCTTTGTTTTGATGACCTTGACAGTTTTGAGAATTACTGTCTGATGTTTTGTAAAAAGTCCCTCAGCTAGGATTTGTGTGGAGCTTTCTCATCATTACACTAGACTCAGTGACGGTGAACAGTGAAAGCTCTAAAAGGTTCACCATCCCTGGACTAGAGCAATGGGCTCTGGGGAGGTAAAATGTTATCCTCATCACATGGTATGAAAGGCAATACCATTGATAGGATTGCCTTGATTGATTTTGATCTGGATCACCTGGCTGAAGTAATGTTTACCAGATTTCTGCTGTGTAAAGTTACACTTTTCATTTCTTTCCCTTCCTGTACTGCAGTCTTTGCAAGGGAGTCCCTGTGTGCAGCCCATGCCTAAGGAGTGGGAAGTTATGTTCCTCCTCCTTCATGATGGGATATTTATAAAATTATGTGGAATTGTTCTGTATGGGAGATTGTCCACTATCCCACACCTGTTTGTTAATTCAATTCTTACATCACTGTTGACTCATTTATTTTATACCTTCAGTTATAATCCAATAACTCAAGTTTTATTGTTTTGTTTTTGCTTCCTCTTTCATTTGGCTTCTATATCCCTTGACATACTCTCATCATTGATGAGGTTTGTTTAGTTTTTAGCACCCTGCTTCATCACTACAAGATACTTTTGGCACATTTGGTGTGTTTCTTATGTCAGACCCTTTGGAGTTTTTAATTATAGAAAAAAAAAAAACTTGGATCATAGGATGTGTTACCAGGACTTCATACAATGGAAATAAATCACAGATTTTAATGGCTATGTGACCCAAGAGACATAAAAGTTTCTGAAAAAAGGAAATTCTATTACGCAGGTATAAAACTTTGTGAGAGAGGAGAGACCGAACCTAAAAGAACTCATCTGGCTTCAGAGGATGTTTGATTAATTTGAATTTTTAAAAGTCATGCACAGAAGATGAAGAAAAGACTTATGATCAGACTGAGAATTTCTAAAAATATCATCAAAAGATACTTAACTGCTGGTTTGTTAAAACAATTTCATGACTCTTTGAATTTAGAGGATTCGTCTATCCCTTAGGCATATTCGAGACCTCTTTTCACTTCTCTGAAGCCATCTCTGATCTTAGTTTATTCACTCAGCAAATTTCTCTTGAGCACCCCTTATGCAAACTTGTTTAGTTCTGGAAACATATCAGTGAGCAAAGCTGAGTGTGTTCTCATGAAGTTTCATTCTCATTCAGGAGGATGTGTGATGAGTAGGTATTTTCTTTAATATTTCAGATGGTAAAAATTAAAGCAGGATAAGGGGTATGGAGAATTTGGGGGTGGGGTAATAGGTTTGTTATTTATTTATAGGGGTTTGAGACTGCCCCATTGATGAGGGGTATTCGAGCAGAGAACGCACAGAAGCAAGGGAATGAGCCATACACAACATCTTAAGCCAAGTGAACAGAGAGCATAAGAAGCCTGAAGCAGCAATGTGCTTGATATATGCAAGAAAAAGTGAGTCAGTGAGGCTGGGTGTGTGAGGGCAAACCCATATGCCTGGGCAGGGGTATGCCAGTCACAGAAAACATGTGACACTGGCTGTCCCCAGAGCTGTGTGCTGCTGTAGACCTGGGATATCAAGGTGACTGAGGCTCTCATACTTTTGATCAGGGGAATAAGGGAGTCTGGTTTCACATTTGAAAAGGGCCATACTGGCTACTATGGTTGGTCGTGGCCAAAGGGCAGAAACAGGGAGACCAGTTACAAGTTCTTCTAACCTATTAGTGTATTTTAATCTTAATCTCTTTCACATAGGAGTTGTATATATCACTTGCTACCTGCATATTTTCATACTTTTCTTCAGCCTCCAAGTTTATGTTTAGTGGTTGCATAATATTTTGCATATTAGTTTTCTATTGCAGTTGTAAATTTAACACAAATTTGGTGGCTTAAAAGAGTATAGATTTATTATGCTACACAGCTGGAGATTAGAATCAAGGTATTTCAAAGGCTCCAAAGAAGGTGTTTCTCTGCTTTTCCAGCTTCTACAGGCTGTTCTCATTCCTTGACTCACAGCCCCTTCCTGACTTTAAAACCAGCAACATTTTCTAAGTGCCCTCCTCCTGCCCTCTGTCCACCTCTGTTGCCATCATCACTGCTCCCCTGACCCCAACCATCCTGTCTCCCCTTTGCGAGTACCTGGATAACCCAGCGTAATCTCTCCATCTCAAAAGTCTTAATTTAATGTCATGGGCAAACTTCCTTTTTACCATGTAAAGTAACATTCAGAAGTATATTCTGGGGATTAGGATGTGGATATCTTTGGGAGGCCATTATTTGGTCCAGCACAGTTGATGTTTTATAGAACATTTAACAATTTCTAATGTTAGGTACTTTAGACTCCATCTAGTTGGGAGTACTGCGATAGTCTCATATCTCTTATATTTGTATATTTTGACCTTTCATTGTATTCAGAATATATCACTTAAGATAAATGTTCAGATGTAGAGTTCTTGGAACAAAGGGCATTCACATCTTTTGTGTTTGCTCTCCAAATACATGGCTATATTTTCAGGAAACATATGAGTATGTCCTTTTTCCTAAAACCTCACCAGCACTACTTTTCATCAATTAAAGGTGTGTTTCCATAGTACATTTTAAAACAACATTTGCTTTTTTTTTTTTTTTGGTACCGGGGTTTGAACTCATGACCTTACACTTGCTAGGCAGGCACTTACACCACTGAGCTAAATCCTCAACTACATTTGCATTATTATATCAGTTTCCTTGTTAGTTAGGTTGAAATTGTGTGTGCATGTGTGTGTGTGATTTGCATTTGGAGAATAGTGTTTCTATTTGTTTTACTTGTATCTGGAGCTAGACAAATAGGGGAAAAGGTGGACTATTTCTTAAGGGGATAAGACTGGCATCAATAGATGACACATACAGAACTAAATATATTGTTTTTGCTTCTCCACCTAAGAGGTGGTCTTCAGAATAGAAAACACATTATTTCACTGTCTTTCAGATGACAGTGAGAGTACAAACAGGTAATTTGAATGAGTTTATATCTCTGGGGCACAGTAGGTCAAATCTTGGGATGTTGAAGGTATTAGCAGATATCGTCTCTGAGTGACTGCCAGTGATGGGAAAATAAATCTTGAAGAGCAAGAGAGGTTGCAGAAGACCTGAGACATGCAAATGTTGTTCTGTATAATATATGAAAAAGTCCAAGGTCTGAAACTAGTAATGTGTGAAGTGCTCCTTTGAAAAAGTTCTACGTTACCATCAAATAAATTTTTTGTGAGTCCATAGGAGAGATCATCTTGATCTCTTGGAACCAGCAAAAGTTACTAGGCTGCATGAGCAATTCTTTACATTTGGTTTTTTGATAGGAGTTTCTTGATGGGAAGGGAATGCTATAGAAATTAAACTTTTTGGCAAAAATCTCTCATAGGTCTCCTTGTACACATGAAGAGAAATTTTTGTGGATGAGGAAAAATTATATGAATGCACAGGTGATTCTATTCTTATGTCATTGCACAGGCAGTATAAGTATACAGCATGGGCAGATAATCATCTTTGTTCTTGGACTTGGATAGTAATCCAAAAGACCCATATTTTATTATGTGACTGTTATGGTTTGTGTCTGCATATCCCCACAAAGCCACATGCAGTCATTCGTGATTGATTCATGGTCTAATGCTGTAATTATGAATGTGAGTACTACACCCACCCTAGGGTTGGCAACCTACATACAATGTAAGGGACAAAGAGTCTTCACTCCACCCTCTTCCCTTTTTGCTCTTGTTGCTTTTGCTGTCTTCTACCACCATGTACTGTTGCTCTCTGCCATGTGCCACCCTGCCTTGGACCTAGCAGATTATGGACTGAAACCTCCACAAACTGTGAGCTAAATAAACCTTTCCTTCCTTAATTTTGGGCATCAGGTATTTTGTCTCAGCAGTGAGAGAAAGATAACCAAGACAGTGACTGATGGCAGGAAGTCCCATGAGTTAGCTAAACTTGTACAATAAATATCTGCAGTGTGAAACAAATACCCACCAACTATGAAGATAGGCCAAAATCATATAAATTTATGACAAATAATGAGAATTTTTTAAACTGAAGTCATATTTAAAATTGGAACTACATTTTATTTTCCTCCTTTATTTTTGTTTCCTTGGACTTCACCAATCAAAAATGAATGCAGTAGAGTGAAAACAATTATTTTAAGGTTAATTCAGGCACCTATGTATGGTTGATATGGATATAATATAGAATATTTCATGATATGTAAATATATGATATAAAAAGTGCTGGACCGAGGAGGGGAGGAAAAGCAAGCTGCTGATTTTGGCACTGCTGTGAACTAATTGTCTTGTTGGGAAAGCAGCTGGTTTCACCTTTCTGGACCTGAGTTTTCTTATCTGAGAGTTGAGTCTGGCCGGGTAGGGTGGGTACTGTTAATCACCCTGCTCCATTCTTGCTTTTCTGTTCTATCAGGCAGTACAAATTCATTCTCCTGTTCTTTAGAGTTTGCCCCAACTTCTAGACTAAGGGACCTTTACAGATATTTCTTGGCTGAGCAGACTCTTCAAGGGCCTGAGAAAGGACCCTTTTCAGTCTGCAGATCCCTTTAGACTTCCCTCTTTCAGGATCATATTAAATGGTCCTTGTTTTCCGCCCTCTGACCAAGGTTCATTAAGCACTGCTGTTGAACCCCCTTTGACCTCAGGAGGACCAGCATCTTTTGTTCAGGGTGCAGGCGGCCCCTTTGGGATTTCTGGATAAGGAGGCTGTTCTCCAGGGATTGTGGGGGGAGGTGCTCTCTACTCTCTGATTGTCTTCTTTGAACATCTCAGTCCCAGCAGCTCTGGCTCATTGACTGTTCTTTCCCCTCTTACCCCAGTACCCCTATTTTAATTTAGTTGTAACCATCACAAACATTAAATTTTGAGTTTTTTACCTTCACATTTTATCATCTCACTTTGTATCTTTATGCTGCCATTTTCCAAGGGGCTGAAAGTATTTTGTCTTAGTTTACTCCTGCCTACTGTGCTTTTCTCCTATTGTCAGTCAGCAAATGTGATCCTGTTTTTGTTTCTGTGCTTATAGAATACAATATTTGTTCCTCTTATAAAATCCAGTCTTTTGGCTTTTTTGTCTTCTGTACTTAGGTTAAATTCTCAGAATTTGAGTTCATCAAGGGTTACATTGTATGGTTCTTAATCTATACCGGGTACCTTTGTTTTAATTGACACAATAAACATGAGCAATCACATTAGCGCACTATATACTTTCCTGGAAACTATTTAAGAATCCAGCATTTGGGTTTAAGCATATTAATTTCTGCCTCCTTCTTAGGGCCCTCTTCAAAGCAGAAATCATTTGGATGGGGCAATATTTTGTACCCTGAGAGACTCTGGGTTGCAGTACTTTTTAGCCCATTCTTACCTGCATTTGTCTTTTGGCTTCTTCTACCATGAATGCTTCTCATTGTCAGGATTTTTGCCCTTACCAGGCCCATCCTAGGTTCCCTGTTGCTATGTCTGTGCCTGTGGATGCTGTAGGCTTTACTCATGTGTCATGTGCAGCAACCTTTGAGTTCTTGGTGTACATTTATTGCTGCTCATTACTGCTTAATCCAGGATAATGACATCTTGTCCAGCGTGCCTTCTGCTTGCCATGTGTATATCTTGAAATCACATGCAATGTGTCCAGACAGGACATGTTGGACAGGAAGTAAGCTACCCATCATGGCTGTGGGGTAGAGTCTCTATGCTTATCTGAAAAACAGTTCTTTCATTTCACCACCTGCAGCCAGTTCTTGTCATCGCTGTGACCTTGTCGGCCTGGCCTGGAAAGCTTTCCCAGTGTCAGCCAGCAAGACAGGCAGCACAAAACAGGAAACCACTTTTGAATGGCCAAGGCTCCTCTATGCATGTGCTTCAATCAAATGCCTGAATATTCCTTTCTGAAAACATAAAATTTTTGGGAACTGACTTTTTGTCAGCTTGAGATGATGTATTGTTCCTAACAGGGCTTCATATTTATAAACAGGCAGCACTTAAAGCCTTTAGGTATGTCTACTTTTAGAAAGAGATTTTAGTTGGACTGATTTTCAGACCCATTTGGAGCTGACTGAATGGTAATTGTCCTCATGCAGCGTGATACCATGGAGTGGAAGTTAAGTGGCTGTTATCATGGGTGTAGTTGGCAACAGTGGCAGACAGAAATAACTCACCATTTCTTTGAAGTCAGGGACAGAGTTGCCTTCTGATACACATGCATCATGAAGATCTCTGAAAGTAGGCTTGTGTGCAGTGCAGGAGTAGAAACTTCGTAACCAGGACTCCAGTTCAGTGACTCTGATGACGTCATTGGAGTGCCTTTAACAACCACGCTGTTTGCAGGTCATAAAATTATGATATGGCTGTAGGCAAATGTTTATTTAGTGGGAAGTATAGGTGTGTATGTAAGATTTGCTTGTTCCATATAGAGTATTTCCTTCTGAAGTTCATTAGTCCCTCACCACAGGACAACGTGATAGTTTGGGAGTGGCATGGACCATAAATGTCACAAGACCTGAGCTCAAGCCACAATGTGGCTAGTTGTCTCTCAGTTGTGAAACTTCACATTCAGAAGTCACTCGCTAGGCCAAAGGTGTTTTACTTCTCAAGCTGAGAGAGCTTAAAGGAAGAGTTAGGTATGATCCTTTCTCAGGACCCTTGTAGCTTTAAAATCTCTAGTTTTCTGAATGTCATTTTAATTGGCAGTTTAACCACAGTCGGGAAATACAGATTTATAAAGGAAGAAATATATTGTATGTTATTCCCTAATAGATGAAATAATTATTCATATTTTAGAGTATTTCCTTCTAGTCTGTTTTTTCTAAACAAATATACCTAGAACTGAGTAAAACACAGAGTGTTTATAAATTTCAAATTTTGAGTCATGTATGCATTTTCATAAAATAGTTTTTATTTTACTTCACATTGTGGATTGCCCATCATCGTAGTGATACTTAAGAGATTTTATCCAAAACTAGATTCCCCCGGTCTTTTCCATTTTAGAGACAATATTGTAGGTGCCCTCCAAGGTGAACACTCTTGACTTGTGAACATCCTGTGTAATAAACTGCCAGCCTGTGCCATATCCAAAGAAGAAGCAGTAGAGGCAGTCCCAGAGCACTATTGCTTCTTGCTGTCCATTGTGTGGGCAGAGGCTACCCCCACCAGTGGTCAAGGTGGAAGGTAAAGGATGACCCTAAGAAGTGGCATTGGCTTAGGACCCAATGCTGTCTCAGGTGTCCTCCACAAATAGTGTTAGTTTGTGTACAACCAGATAAGATAGAGCTGATTTGGGGCCAAGGAATTCAGGAGGGACCCTTAGTAACCAGTGCTTTTATCTCTCTGCCCTTTTCCCTAACTCTACTCCCAGCCCTCTCCTTACTGTTTCCTCCCTT
>RJWT010039577.1:0-12635 GCA_004365215.1 Cuniculus paca | reverse complement strand
TTTTTTTTTGTCTAGTCGATCTGTCCATTTGTGACAGAGGGTATTGAGTTTCCCCATTACAATTGCACTGGTGTATATATGAAATTTTATGTCCTTTAGTGTTTGTTTTATGAAGTTGGATGTACTAGTATTTGATGAGTATATGTTTATAATTGTTAACTCTTCCTCTTGAATGATTTCCTTAACTAATTTGTAGTGACCTTCTCTATGTCTTCTGACCAGTTTTAGCTTGAAATCCACTTTGTCTGGAATTAGGATAGTGACTCTTGCTTTTTTTGGTTTTCCATTTCCCATAGAAATGGTTTTCTATTCTTTATTTTTAATCAGTGAGTATCTTTTTCAATTAAATGTGTTTCTTGTGTACTGCATATTTCTGGGATTTCTTTCTTGCTCCATTATGCCAATCCGTGTCTTTTGATTGGGGAATTCAGATCCTTCACATTGAGAGTTATTACTAAGAGATATTGACTTATTCCTGTCCTTGCATTATTTTACTGTTGCTGATTTCCTCATTTTCCCCTTTTGCTTAGCTACTCATCCTGCCAGGTGTATTCCTTCTTTCTAACTTACTGAGCTTTTTGACTTCATTGTCTCTTTCTAGGATATCCTTGGTTTACTGGTCATGGGTTATTTGAGGTGCTACTTTTCATGAAAATAGTTTATTTCTCCATCAATTTTAAAGAAAAAAATGTGCAAGATACACAAGTTGGGGTTAGAAGTTATCTTTTTGAGCTTGAAACCCTTCATTCCATGCCCTCCTGATCTTTAAGTTTTGTGTACAGAAGTCTGCTGTGATTCTGACGGGTTTACCTTCATATGTGATTCATTGTCTTCCTCTCACAGCTTTTAAAATTTTGTCCCTATGATGGACCCTGGAAATCTTATGTATAAAGTGGCATGGAGAGGTTCTTTTTCAGTCATGGCTATTTGGTGTTCTATATGCCTCACTGTCTTAATTACTTTTCTCACTGCTGAGGTAAAATACCTGATGCTCAAATTTAAAGGGAGAAATGTTCACTTAGTTCACTGACTGGAGAAGTTTCAGTTCATAATTGGCTGGCTCCAAGACAACCTGGCACATGGCAGAGGGGCAACAGTTCATGGTGGCAGAAGACAGCAAAAGTAACAAAAGGTTTAACAGCATCTTTATGCCCATTTTATATTGTGTCTAGACTGTTGGGATTAGGGCAGTGCCAAACCAATCAGTAGACTGATTTAGCAATCACACATCCTTGATTCCAGCATCACATACTCTAGATCCAGGCACTTCTGAAAAAGTCTAAGACTGCATGAGGTTTTGGGGGGACATCTAAACACAAATCACAACACTCACTTATGTACAGACTTACTTATTTTTCTATATTTAAGGAGTTTTCTGACATTATTCTTTTTTTTTTTTTTGTCTTTTTGAGACAGATCTCACTATGCAGTTCAGGCTGGCCTTGAGCTCACTTTGTAGCCCAACCTGGTCTCGAACTCACAATGATCCTCCTGCCTCAGCCTCCCGAGTGCTGGGATAACAGGCATGTGCGACCACACCCAGCTCTGCCATTATTTCTATGAATAGGTTTTTTATTCCATGTGTGCTGTATTCTGATTTATTGCAATTATTTTTAGATTACTCTTCTTTGCATTATCTAACAGTCATTAGACTAATTTTTCATTTTCTCTTGCTGTTTTTAAGGTGTCTTTGAGTAGTTTCTCTTTGAAGGCATTGTCTTCTATTTCTGAAATTATGTCCTCATATTGTTCCGTGCTGCTGCCTATATTTTTAATATGATTTTTAATCTCCTAGATTTCCTATTGAAACCTCTTCACGCACTCTAATTCTTTAGTGAACTGGTCATCCATGTTTTGCACCATTCTGTTTAGCTCATCTAGCTTCTATTAGTGTCTTCTGAGAGTGTCTGCATCTTTTTGGTTATTACTTCCATTATACGCTTAGTTATGGCTCCTCCAATTACACTGGGTGCCTCTTTGGGCAGTATTCTGACCTCCTTTGCTATGCTTTTGAGTAATTCAGGTGGGTGGTTTACATTTTTCTGCCCCTTGGTGTCACCTGACTGGCTTTGAGGGATTTGTGCATTTTATTGCCTTTTCTTCCCATGTTTCTATTATTTTTGTTCATTCGTTTGTTTTCTTCTATGCTGAGGTTTGTGGAATGCTTATAGTGAAAAGACTTTGTTGCTAGTATAGAGATCTCTTTAGTCACTTTTCAGGGACGTACTTTGGATATGAATAACTATAATCCTATGCCACAGCCTCAAGATTCAATCATTGGGAAAGGAAGATGCAGTGTAGTTAGTCCAGCAATAAATTTCTCTGGGAATGTACTCTAGTATTTTTAATGTCACAAAGGTGACATAAGTGTTGCTTATAGAGAAATAGCAACAATTATGTCACCTTGCTAATAGCAAGTGAAACAGCTACAGTAGTACTGCCCAAGACAAATTAGAGATTAGCATACCATAGAACCAGTTGTATACAACGTCTATTGCTAGAGACAAAATCATCAATTATAATGTAAACATTAAGTCAGTCCAGGTATTATAGCTAATATATACTAAACATAACAGTTATATCTCTGTTAATTGTAGGAAAGAATTCAACTCTAATTAGATAGTTAACTAGTAAAAGATTAACAAAGTTTTATGGTTATACTATTAGAGATTCAGGGTTTGAGAGTGGGAGAATGCAAAAAAAAATCTTTGAGACCTTAAACTCTGAGATATGAGAAGGAAAGTGGTACAACGGATCTTATTGAGGAGTAGCAGGCTATAGAATTAGCTCTATAGAATTAGGTAAAGGTAGGCTAAAAAGTTGGCAAAGAAATAAAATATAAAAAAGAGAAGAAAGATATTATACAAAGAAGAAAATAAGGAAGAAGTAATTAAGAGGAGAAAATGTAGAATGAGAAGAAAAAAAATAGAGAAATAGGAGAAAAGACATAAAAGAAGAAGAAGAAATACAGATTAGAAGCAAGGCTGAAGGACAAAGGAAGATTACCCAAAGCTCAGGAAACCAGTTAAGAAGACACGAGGAAAGCAAAAACAAATTAAAACAAGAACAAAACAAACAAAAACTAAAAACACTGTTCATATTTAGAAAGAAACAAAAAGAAAACAAAAGCAAAGAAAAAAGAAAAGAAGAAAAGAAAAGAAAAAAATTTCTCTGTGATTTCTGTATCTCTGCTGAGGTCTAGTTCTGTGGCAGTGTACAATTCAAGGTGTGAATCTGCTCTCACTGGTAAACAAAGAGCTGGTCAGAACCCAGATCTGTGCTGAGTAATCACCAGTAAGCTAGCAGTGGGATGAGGGCAAGGTGCTGTTTCTGAACTTTGAAATTCATAGAAATTCAAGATGAATTTAGCCTCTGGTCATGGAGGTGGGACCCAAGTCATGCAGCTTATAATACTCTGGGTGTCTTTTAGTGACCTGACCGTAAGTCTCCAATCAGGGACTTCTCCTGAGGTTGTCTCTCTCACACTGTGTGAGTTTAACACTGGGAACCCTGAGGCTGCTTTGAGTTCCAGGTTCAGTTGGCCCCTCCAGAGAACGGCATGTGACCAAGCACTCTCTCCAGGGATATGGCAGATGCTTGGACTGGAGCCACTCACAAGCACACAGTGTCCACGGCTACTGCATTCCACTGGTGCAGTTCTCCCTGAAGGCCTGTGGAATTGCTCACTTCCACTGCAATGCTTTAGGTTTTATCTTCCTTTCTCATGAGCCAGGAGCTGGTGAGAAAGTGGAGATCATCCCTTCCTTTTTCTGCATTGTGATCTGTCTTTTCAATTTCTCCATAGAGTATGATTTTCCTGTCAGATCCTTCCTGGATCCCAGGAATCTACCTCTTTTCTTCCTCAAATTGTTATTTTATAGTGTCTAGATTCCAAATCTTGGAGTTGATTTGTTGCTGTGTACCACTCCATCTTCTTCTTGGAAGTTCTTAATATTGTATTTCATAAAGACATTTTTAAAATACAAATATTGCATGAAGAAAAAAATGGAAGTGTTTTTCTTTAAAGCAGCACATACTTTACATTGAGCAACCTGGAATATTATGAAAATATCATAATATGTATGAGCTTTAATGTAAAAACATGAAAATAATCATCATTGATAAAATGGCAAAAATAAAAACAAACACATATATAGAGATTCATAACACATTTTAAAGCACAATGCTGGAAATTCTTTGAAAATCTCTTTGCTAAATGTAATGCTATCAATTTCATCAGACTTAAAATTTGGATAATAAAAATAGAATATCCAGTGGCAACATTTTCAAAATACTTCATAATGCTTTGTTTATATTGTCTTTATTCTTTAGTAACATAACGACAAGTATGTTTTTTCTAAAAATATATTTATAATAAGTGAATGGCTAAAAATTTAAGTGGCCCCAGATTCATGGACTTTTCAGGTCAATGTCTCGCATTATGGTCCATTAAAAGTGCTGTATGTTCAATTTACCATTCACTGTAGCCTACTAAATATCAAATATTGCCAGAGAAAATCCCATTGTTAAATAAATTACATGAACTTTTAAGGGAAATTTAGTCAGTGAGCACTCTTTTGCAAAACTGTAGGAGCTTCCATAAGTGCTCTACAAATGTTTTATTTGTCCATTTCTTGTGCCTAACACCTGCCAGACCCCTGGTAATCAATTTTACTGAAATAAAGTAATAAATAAATAAACACACTAATAAAGCATACATACTGGTGACATTTTCCCATATGCTTTGAAATCTTCCATTTATTTTCAAATTTATGTTGTTTTTGAATAGGTGAGATTAATGGAATTTTCTATGCTAAGTAACTGAAATGCTAACTTACCATATGTATTTTTAGTATTTACAGTAAAATCAAATAGATTTTATTTATAAATATTTTCATTGAAAAGAGGAATAGGATGCCGAAGGTGTTCCTTTTTGCAGTGGATTGGTAACTAGTGGTCAACTTAGACACCAGCTGAGCTGAATCAGTGTGGTGCTGAGTGTGGATGGCCCGCCTGAGGAAAATTGCATAAAAAGGAGACCTGGGAAGGAAGAGTAGAACTGCAGGTTCTCCTAAGTGTTGTTGTTGTTTGGAGCCCTTGGTTCTCCTGGGGGAGCTTGTCATGCTGGCTCCCCTGTTAAGAACTTGGCTGTTATCATCAGAGAGCTCTGGTTGTGGTTCCCTTTAGGGGAGCTCTGGTCCTTACTTTGAGCATCGCTTCCTGGCTCCAGGAGAAGTTTGTCACACTGGTTTCCTGATACGAATTCTGCTGTTCTCATCATTGGAGGAGCTTGAGACCTCATCTTCGCTGAGGATGGCTGTGGCACTTTTCAGGGGAGCCCTGCTCCTTATTTTGAGCATCGCTTCTTGGCTCTAGTACAGAGCCCTCAGACTGACACAGATCCTTCACCCCACTGACACAGACTTTCTAGCTCCCACTGCTCACTTTTGGTCCTTCCCAGCACAGATCCGTGAGATAGATTTGCATGAGTCATTGTCATGGGCTCTGGGTTTTCAGCTGAACTCATGCAGGTTACTGCCAGGGGATCCAGGCCCTCGGCTGGATTTTCTAGGTCTTTAGTGTTGTGGACAGATTTCCTGCACTTTCTTTGTATTTGATTCCTTGAGTGACCATTATAAGTAATACTATAAATTCTGTGTCCTGTATGTAATTATTCTCCTTGCAACCCCTGACTGCAACACTTTTCAATATCGAAGTCTCCCTTTGTCATTTTTTTTTCTTCTAAAGAGAATAAAACCTAACAAAATAAAACAGAATAAAGCCAATGAAAACAAAACAGTGAAAGTGGTACAGAACTTCAAACAGGATAATAGGAAATCAACAATGGCGACCATAGTATATATTATCTTCAAAATAGTTGTCCATACCATCAGACATAATAAAATAAAATAAAACAAAACAGAATAAAACCAATCAAAACAGAACATCGAATAAAATGAAACAGTAAATCAGAGCAAAGCAAAACAGTGAGCACAATATTGGATTTCAAAAACAACACAGAAGGAAATCCCCCATATTTTCTATATTACATACTGTTATCATAATAGATGCTCAGACTACTGGCCTTAGTCCTGAAAAGTCAATCAAAAACTATAAGCATTTGGTTGTGTTTGTACCTCAGTTGCTATCAACTCAGCCTGTACTCCGAATCAGCTGGTTGCTTGGGGGTGGGATGGTGAGTGTGTTCTTGATTCCCAGCCTGTGCACTGGTTGGCTCACAGGAAGGGCAAATTGGCTTCCTGTTGTACTCCTCTCAGACCCAACATGGCTTCTGTCCACTCATGGGAAGGACAAACTGGCTTCTCTCTTTGTCGTTTTTGAACTATAGATGTACGTAGCAAATTCAACATTGAATCAAACATTTATGTTCTTGCTTCATTAAATTTTAGTAGCAAATATTTACTTCAATAGTTAACATTTTAATTCATCAAATACATAAATTAAAGAGTAATGGTTGATTTCATTCATGTCTAGAAGGCTTTTTATTTGGAAATAAGATATGCACCAAAAGCACAGGAGACCTGTGAAACAAATTTCAGTATATTGTGCTATTTCTCAATTTCTGAAACAAAAATAAATCACTAAGATTTAAAGGAAAATGTTAAGTTTTTCACCTTTCACTTGAAGTGTTTCTGCATCTTCCCTGGAAATGTGATAGACCGTGGCCCTTCAGAGCAAATTTCTTTATATGGATGGAAACCCCTCGTGTTGGGCACTTCCTCACCCCTAAGGACACTGAATGTGCTCCTGAAGAATTGGTCTTTAGGGAGGGATAAAACACATAATTGAAAATGCATGAGAAAAGCTGTTTTTTCTAAAATTTTTTCAAAATACTTTAATGACATATTTTAGAAAGTATATACTTACCTTCCCTAATGCATTCCTTTATAAGCTAGAATTAAATCTCAGAGGATACTACCTGAAAGACAACCTGTCTTACAGAACCAAGATTTCTAGAAAAAAAGCAGATAGTCATCCTTAAAAATTGTGCTAGTAATATTTCTTCAGAATGATCACTTTTGCCATTTTGTAACATCCCCAGAGGTCCAGTTATTAGATTTCCTGAAGAATGAGTAAATGTTCCCATCTTATCTAGGATATAAATAACTTACAATTTTAAAAAGTTTATGCATACTTTTATTAACAATTCATGTCTGTATTTTTTTTCACATGTTTACAATTATCCTAACTTACTAAATGGAAAAATTGGATGTCTCTGCCCTGGCATCAAGCACATCAGTACACAAATGAGCATGATCACTATCTCCTGGCAAGACGGTCAAACCCACTCAGTGACTTTATGATCCAGGTGTGGGTTTTCCGAGGAGCCTGTCTCCATCACTCAATGGGTTTTCCAACTGGCAGGAGCCCAAGGTGCTTTTAGAAATCAACGTAATGAATTATTCGGTTACCAAAACCAACTTTTAAAACTGAAGTGTAATTGATATAGCATAAAATCCACCATTTTAAAATGTACAATATAATGAGGTTTTTTTATTATATCTACAAAGTATCTTAGAAAGAATCGTGCACTCCTCAGAAGTCCCATACATTCTCTTCCTCTTCTCCCCAGTCCCTGGCAATCACTAATTGACTCTAAACACCACCCCAATGTTGAATGAAAAATTTTTTAATGGTTCACTGTGATATTTGGTGTTACTTTTGTCTTTAAAAAAAAAAACAAAAGCAAAACATCTTGGAGATAACAAAAGAAAAACTGATTTTTGACAAATGTTGAAGAGTAAAAGGATTGTTTTCTCAAGGAAAAATAAAAAGACATTTTGCTTTCTGGGTTCAGTTTTCTAAAATTAATTATTTCAATTATTTCATTAATGCCACTAAAGAAATCTTCTTCAAATAATTATATCATTTTTTCATAGGAAGTTCATTAGACTAATTGTTTTATAGTGAAAACAACACTAAACATAACTTGCATATGAAACATTTCTTAGGAATTAGAATAATAATTTGTGAAACATTCAAATGCTAGATATTTTATCATAACTGTTAGTTTTTAAGAAAATCAAATGCAAATCTGTTAATAATTTGAAGAATGGAAATTCAAGGTTTTTTTAAATTGTCTACATTTAATTTAAAAGAAATTTACTTGTTTGCAATAAAATAATAATGTGGTATTAAAATAAAGGCCATTTTCTATAATAAATGTTTTTTTCCTAGGTTTGTTGATAAAATCAACATTTTCTCAGTTTGTTCCAGTAACAATACATGGAATTTTCAAAACAGGAAGCTGGACTAGTAGAAAGCAGTTGTCTCATAGTTTAGTTATTTTAGCATAATGGTAAGATCCTTATGATGTAGACAGAAGAGTGGGGGTGTGAATTAGAACCAACAAACTTGAGAACTAATTGAATATAGGAGATAAAAATCACTAGGGTAACTCCATAACTTTTCACTTGAGTAGGAAATATATAAGACAAAATTTATCAATATAAGGGTGATTAAGAACCTGGCTCAAAAAGTTTAGTATTAGCCATTTTGCCTGTACTTGAACCAGTAATCTGAATGGCTGACTTTATTTCTCAGAGGACAGATAAAGGATGGCAACTATGGAAAAATATTTGGAAATACTCCATATAAAGTTTGACAATAGTACAAATTCTGGATGAAATCATCCAAAGTACCTAAAGAGAAAAGAAGCTGACTAAAAACAAATTAATAAGGGAGACAAGCAGGAGAGGTCAGCTGGAACCCTGTAACCTACTGAGCTTGATTCAATTTCTCCACATTGTATTCATAAATTATAACATCACTTTGTACCCAAAAATTAATGGAATTATAAACTGTCAAGTTACAAAAAATAGAGAATGAAATGAAATAGAAAAAAAAACACAGAGTGATAGCACACAAAAGAACTCAAGTTTTAAAACTGGTAGATAGAAATAAATGAAGCTAAAAGGTTCCCTCAAAGGAGGACTAAGAAGTGAATATTGGAATTGCCTAGATGAATACCATTAGTACCTTAGAAGAAAGATTTTAGCACTGATGGAGATGTCAAGTAGGCACATACTAGAAGCTGAGAGTCTTCAGGGGTGGAAATGCACCATTGAAAGTGATTAGCAGGTAGAAGGTATTTGAAGTCATTAAGTTAGTGTGAAATTACTTAGAAAGTAATTACAGGTAAAGAAAAGATAATGTTAGAACAGAGTCCTTTGGGCCAGCCATAAAGAGTAGAGGAGGAATTAGCATGGAAAAAATGAGAATCCAGAAATATGGGAGGAGCACCAAGAAGATTATGGGGTTCTCATGGAATTTGTTAACTTGAATCAAAGAAGATGGTGTAATCTGCTGTGTCCAATACTGCTGTCAGATGAGATGAAGACTTGCTCATCACGGTTCACACTGCTAATTACCGGGGTTAATAATCATGGTAAGGAGAACTGTGTCAGTAGAAAGGAGTGGGGAGCATCTAATTAGAGTGTGTCGTGAAATGATGTCAAAGTCAACAAAGATGAGGAAAACCTGTGGTGTGATTCCAGAGTTTTATTTTTTGTAATTACTCAAGTAGCATGATAATTAAATGTAATGTATGATTTTAGACTGCAGTGAAACAGGTGACAATATTTGAATGTAGACTATATATCAAGTAAGAGTGTTATACCAATGCTTACTTTTCTAACTTTGATAACTTTACAGTAATTACAAAAGAGCATACACTTGTTCTCAGTAAGAACACGCTGAAATATTTAGGGCTAACTGGCATAGTGTCTCCACTTCTCTTTAAAATGGCCCACATAAAAGAAATCATGCATGTGTGTATTATATGTGAATGGATGGGTAAATAGAAAGATGAAAGATGATATAGATAGATAGACAGAAAGAATAAAATAAAAGGAGCAAAATGTAAGCAAACGATAGGTCTAAATATAAGATATATAGAAATATCTTCTATTGCTTTAATTTTTATATTTGATTAAAAAAATACATTTAAAAATTACCAAAGAAAAGGGAAGACAGGGGAGAGAACAATTTGAAGAAGCAAACATAACTCTTATAAAATAAATATCCTCATATAGGAGAGAAAGAAAATAGAGTAGCTGACAGAAAAAGAAGTAACTATTCTAGAAAAAAAACAAACAAACCTGAAGATCAATGGAAGAGAATAGAAGATATAAAACAAACTCCACTCAACAATCAACATTCAACTATCTTTGACAAAAGGACTAAATGCCTTCACTGAAAGAAAGATAGCCTCTTTAATAAATGGTTCTGGAAAACCTGGCTTTCCACATGCTGAAGATTAAACCTAGAACCCTATCTATCACCATGCACTGAACTCAAATTGAAATGGATCTAAGATCTAAATGTTAAGATAAACAATTTGTCTTTAAGAGAATAGAAGGAAATAATGGAAACAAAGCTTTTTTAAATGGAGAGAGAAAGAAGGGTTGAAGAGAGGGAGGAGAATGAGGAAAAAAGAAGAATCAAGATATATTGACAGGTGCAGGTAAAAATTCTCTAGGATGAATGAAATAAGTGTATTAAGAATGTACAATATAGGTAACTTTAAAAAAAGAAAGCAAAAAGGAAAGAAAGAAAAAGAAGTACCTAGATAAGGATTTATTTTCCCTCCTTATAGAAAAAAAAAAAAAAGAAAGAAAAGAAACAAGCCAGATGGCTTGCTGGTGAAAACATTCCTTCAGAAAACAAAACAAAACAAATAAAATAAAACAAGACAAAACTCTGTTGAACAGAAGAGAAAGGGGGAAATTGCCGGTGTGACGTCCTTCCACAAGGGGCTATCCTGTACCGATGGAGAGATTGTCTTTCACAGGAATGAGGATGCTTCACCTATGTAACAGGATTAAACATTTCTGAAAGGTACACACAAAGAGAGAGGACGCCTACTCTACCCCTGGCCCTGGGAGAGCTGTAAAATCTCCTCACTTACAGTTTCAAGGGAAGTAGTATTTGCAAAGGATAAAGAAGTTCCCGTCACAGCAAGAAAGTAAAGGTAAAGTCCAGGAAATAGCCAAAGAAATAAAAGAACTTGTGTTGGAGGAGATACAGGTTGGCACAGGAAAGCAAGTCCAGATCAGTCCTGAGAAATAAGAGACAACACAGGAGCTTGGTGTCTGGAGTCAATGATGCACGAAGGCGTAAGGGCTCAGAATTCCTCGTTGGAGAAAAGGGCGAATGTCTCCAGTTCACTGGGCGACTGCTCCTGCCTGTAGTAGCCAGTGCTATGGCAAGCAAGGGAAGAGAGAGGTCGCTGTAACTAGACTTTCTGGGACCTGAAACACAAATGGAGCGAGGACTTCCTTTCTCAAAAGCAAAGTAAGGTGAACAGATGAAAGGGGCAGTCTCCTGTGGAGCAGGAGGCTAGAAATGGCCTCTTCTCTTGAGTCATAAAATGGACAGCAGCTAGTACATTCGTAGTGGGTGAATCACAGGTGGCTGGGAGGCCTCTTCTTCTCTCCAGCATTGCAGAAAGTGACTGTGGGATCATTTTTCAGTTGATGTCACTGTTCAACTAAGATAAGGATGAATGAATGCCATTATGAATAGACTTGCACGGGCTCAATTTTCTCTGTGCAGTAGGAAGCAAAGACATCAAAGGAGAAGAAAAGATTGGAAGCAGAGAGAGAAAAAGACTTTCAAGGGTTCTCACGGAAAATTCATGAGAGTTTGGGTAAAGCCACCAAGGGGAACAAGAAAGGCTGATGGACAAAAGCATAAAAGAATTACAGTAATGTAGTCAGAGACAAGCACAGAGACAAAGGACAAACAAATTCCTTAATCTGTGAGTCATTAAAAGCATGATTTGTGTTTTCTTCTGAGGCAGTCAGGGACTTAATGGTGGTTTTTGCCAAAAATTGTGACTTTTCATTTAAACTTATAAATGCCCAATAGCTGAAAACAAAGAAAGTCTGACTTTCACTATCATATCCTTTATTATTTTGAACATAGGTAGGTTAATCATTTAGCAAAAGTCAGCAGGACAAAGTTTATTAGCCCTAGATTTCCCAGCCTGTTCATCCCCCTTCAAGACGGAAGACACCAAGATAAGAGTAATGAAAGTAATTGTCAGAGACATCTGGTTACCTTATCGGGTTCCAGACAATCAGCTCCTCATGCCCTCATCTCTGGCTTGGAGCAGCGCTTGGAATCTCCAGCCATTGTCCTGAGCATAGTCATCTGGGGCCCAGGAAAAGCAGAGCCTCACATGACTGAAGCACCACAGGTTTATTCCTGGGGACAGAACAGTCTGTCAAAACATGAAGATTTCTCCAAAACCAGGAAAACAGGATGGAGATAATGATCAACTGGACCCCCGCCCATAGCAGCAACTGCTAAAACTGATCTCCATCCCCTTTTTCATTGTGATTTTAGAAACTGAACCCAGGACCTTCACTGATGTCTCCATTCTTTTGTGGGCAGACCAGTCCAGTCCTTTTCTTCAGAGCTCACCCTTTCGACTACTTAAGCTGGAATCTTTCCCGTCTTCTCTCTTACTTTCTGATCCAAGCTCTTGCCTGTAAATTTGGCCTTGTTAGTTTTAATTTTCATTATCACTAGAGCAAAGTCACACAAAAGCTGGTGACAAAAGGAGAGAACTGAGGGCTCATGTAAGCTTGGAGTTTACAAGTACCTCA
>RJWT010039576.1:0-12641 GCA_004365215.1 Cuniculus paca | reverse complement strand
AAATCACTGGCAATTTTTTAAAAATTTTATGTATTTATTTATTTATTTTTACCATTTTGTAGGTTATCTTTTCACTCTGCTGGTTGCTTCTTTTGCAGTGCAGAAGACTTTTAATTTGATGTGATCCTATTTGTTGATTCTTGAAATTATTCCCTTTGCAACTGGGGCTTTGGTCAGAAAGTCCTTGCCTATGCCTACAACATCAAGAATTTTACCTATTTTGTTTTCAGTAGGTTAAGTATTTCTAGTTTAACAGTTCTTTCGTCCATTCTAATTTCAGTTTAACACATTGTGAGAGGTTTAGAGTCAATGCTTTGCATGTGGATAGCCAATTTTCACCATTTATTGAAGAGGCTATCTTTTTTTTCGGTGTGTCCCTTTTAGTCCCTTTCTCAAAGATCAAATAGTTGAATGTACCTGGGGTTGTTTCTGCATCCATCCTGTATTTTGTTCTGCTGATCCTCGTGTCTGTTTTTGATACAGTAAGCCCCTGATTTATGAACATTCCAGTTGTGAATGGACCTCATTTTACAAACATTCATAGGTGCAAACAAATCATGGAAGTGCCATACTTGAGGAGACACTGTTAGTTTTTGAGGCACAGCACCCCAACGTGGAATGATACATAAAGGTTGCAGCAGCCCTTCATAATGTCATTCTGTGCTACAGAGTCATCTATGATGAGAAAAAAGGAGCTACTAATCAGGCATCACTGCATTGTTTTCCAAGAGGGTAGACAAAACTGAGTCTTCAAAAAAACCTTGGTCATCAACATCAGATATGAGCTAAATTCTATCTTGCACTCCATGTCTTATTGCTGATGATCTTTCAGCTCCACTGTCCACCTACCCTTCCTCCTGCAGGTAGTAACTCTTCTTGTCAGTTCACTATATTCAATCCCCTATGCCACTTGTTGTACTGCACTGTACAACCATTTATAAATAACTGTAAAAGTAAAAATAGTTTATTTACAGTATTTTTATGTGTATTTGGTTTTTTTATCGTTTATACTGTATATTTGTGTCACAGGTATATAAGGCTCACCTTGTCAGACTTATGAATGAATCTAACTTACAAATGTTCTTTTAGAATGGAACTCGTTCATAATTTGAGAACTTACTCTATCATGTAAAGCACCATTTTGATCCATAAAAATGACTCATATTCTGCCAGGGGCAGTTATTTTTCTCAGCAAGTTCTTTTCATCCCCTCCAAATTGAAGTTTCTGATAAAATATAGCACATTCATTTAAAATGGAGTATCAGATAAACAGTAAATACTTCTGAAATATAACTGTTGTTATGTTTTAGGTCTAAAATGTTTCTTGAAAGTCTCCTATGTTAGGGCTGGGGATTTAGCTGAGTGGCATAAGTACCTGCCTGTCAAGTGTGAGGTCATGAGTTCGATCTCCAGCACCAAAAAAAGAAAAAAAAAAGTCTCCTATGTTCATTGGTGAGGCCTGGTCAGGATAGGTAGGTTATTGGGAATGTGACCTGAAAAGGGTGTATGTTTTCCTCCCTAACTCCTCTCTGTTTCTTAATTGCATTGATTGAGCAACTTTCTTACATCATACCCTTGCACTGTGCCATTTCTGTCTTGGAGCTATCTGAACATTTTGACTGAATCTCAAAACCATGAGCCTGATTAAATTTTTTCTCTTTTAAATTCTGAGTGTTGGATATTTTGTCTGAGTGACCAGAAGACTAACTAATATGTCTGTATACCAGATATTGCATGGCAATCTGGAAAATCTAACTCTAAGACCAATTTAAAACACTGTCCCATGTTCACTGATCTACACATCAGCCTCTTCTAATTGCTTATATCGTCTATGCATGGTGTGGAAAAGTCGGATTTGAAGATGAGACTATAGGTCTAAAAATAGTTTTAGTGAAATTTTTCATCTGAAAGCTTACATCTTCACAAATTTTCATACTTCTCTAGAAATGGCTATTTAAAAATTGATTAGACAGAAATAAGATCTCTTAAGTTGCTACCCGTTGGGATTATTTTAATTTTTGTTATAGTCTGTTATTCTCCTGCTTTTTATTCATTAACATTTTCTCTCTGTCTAATTCTGTGGTCATGGGAATAGGAGAGAAAAGGTGACTTTCCAAAATGATGCTACTCTAATGTCATTCAAATATTTGTGTTATGATATGTATAGTTCTGATGCATTTCTGGTACAGTCTTCTCTTTTCTATTAATGGAGCAAGTTATGCTGTTAAAATGTATAGACTTTACAAGTAGAGAATCCGCACCCTAATAATGGATGAAAGTAGAGCAAAGGAATGGTGGGAGCTTAATGTGTGGCAAATGGAAAGAGTCATCGTAGGGTACAGTTTGCAATTTCAAAGTACTTAAAAATAACATTGAGAGTTTGTCTATGACAAAATAAGCATATAATTAAACTTTCATGGGTATCCTTGCAGTAGGATGAAAAATCACACTAGGATCATACTAGGATATAGGAGGTAGTTAATGGTAAGTCTCACTAAGTTTTGGAGGAGGACTGAAAAAAAAATTTGGCTTTGAGGGCTTAGCTGACTCTTGGCCACTAGGTGTCCACATATGATTTTATAACTTGTGGTCATGTTGAATTAATGGGGGAAGACTCCAGGAGATGAGGTTTTGTTTCCCTGCTGTTAACAGTCTTTCAATTTATGGTAGAATGTTGTTTCAGCTGTGATCTTATGAATCTTCAACAGAGACAGGAATTGTTTCAGACTCATATCTGAGAATTTTCTTCTCTTTCTTTTCACCCATTCTGGGGCTGATTACTTCACTCTTCTGCAAAGGATTTAATTAGTTTTATAAGCCACTCACACTTGATACCTATGTCCAAATTTAGATCCAGAGGCAAGGAAGTTATTTAATTGGCATTGGGGCCATTAGAAGGAGCCAGGAGAGCAGAGGATCATTTGAGCCAAACATGAGGGTAAGGATATATCCTTGGCTGTGTACTCCTGTCACTAAGAACATTTGCTAATCTGCTGACAAGTTGCAATGGGGATATCCCCTGGACACACAGCAGGCTGAGTACTTTGTCATTTGAGCAGAGCAGGCATGTCACCAGCACAGGAGCATCAGTGATTATATTGCTATTTGGTATAAATTTCCTACTTTCCATATGACTGGACGATGTTTGGCAGGAGCAGTAATGTGTTCATTAATTGCTTAAAGGAGCTATTGACTTTAAAAAAATTTTACACCAGATAAAGTTTTTTCTATTTTAATTTTTATTCATATTTCTAAGTTCGCAGGAAATTACGTGCATATCAAAATTTGTTTCTTCTTTTGTTTGGGGGATTCTCTGCACTGCCCTCTCACATAAGTGAAGCAAAATGATTTAGTTAGAATTTGCAGGTGGCGTTTACCTGTCCTATATTCTTAACAGTAATCCTGGATGCAAGTGAACTTTCATGGTGCAATTTGTATTCCTTTTGCTCCGTTTACATACTTGGCTTTATCTTCCGTTATCTTCTAAAATTACTACCCATAGCCACACTATATGCTTATTCCCACTTGAGTCTCACTTTGTTGTCACCTGCTGGTACACCCTTTCTTCCTCCTTTATTTATATAACTGTTTCAAAACTCAGCTCCAATGCTTCTCTTTGAAGCTATCTCTAGATAACACCTCAAATCTACTACTGCCTGAAACTCATACACAGGTGTCCCTCAGTATTCTCAGAGGATTAGTTTCGGGACACTGTGGTTACAACAATCTGCAGATGCTCAAGTCTCTTATATAAAATGGCATAAAATTTTCATATAACTGCATACTTCTGCTTGTCTACTTTTAATCATCTATAGATTACTTACCATATCTAACACAATGTGATGTAATATAATACAGTGTAAATAGTTGTTATACTATATGTCATAGGGAATAATGACAAGAAAAAATGTACATGTTGCATGTAGACAATATTTTGGGGTGACTATTTTCCATCCACAGTTGAATTTATAGAGGTGGAACCTATGATCAAGGAGAGCCAAATGTAACATTGTTCACTTTAGCACATGATTATAATCTAGTCTTAGTTGATTTACTTGTGTGCTTATACATGTGTGACTAACTAGCTTGATTTTTTTGAGGATGAGAACTACCCCAGTGACATCAAGAAATTTGGTGTATATTATATTTGTATTCTCAAGGTAGCCATCTTTTGAAATCTTTGTGATCCCAGAACATTGATTATAGTAGGTATTCAATAAATATCCATGGAGGCAGCTGGGGAATTGATCTAAACTACTCTGCTGAAGTCCTTTATCTTTGATAATATTAGATTGTGATTAGTCAAAAGAAGCTGGTAGTCATCATCATAAGCTTTGTGACAGGTAGATCGAGACTTATATCTTTTCCATGATGATTTTCCAAGACTGAACAACCCTCTTTTTCTTCTAGCCCTGACTTGTGATTCTGAGTTGTTAAAGCTTTGTGTCATATTCACATTACATAAGTGCCTTAGGATTGTATCTATAGAATGGGGTTAATAACAGTGCCTACCTAAAAAAAAAATAGTGCCTACCTAATTGGTTTACGATGATTAAATGACCAAACTTAGAACTTTACTTGGCATTTAATGATCAAATTAGTATTTATTAGAATTGATATTGGTATGACTATAACATCGTCCATTGTTTCCTGTGAGTAGAGCCTGTCATACTATGTTCTAACTTTTCTTTTCCATGTCTGTGTCATCTATAATGATGTTCCTTTTTCTTTCCCAGTATAGGTAATTTGTGTCTTCTCTTTTTCTCCAAATTAACTACATTTTCCAACTTCATTATTTTTCTTATAGTATTAGTTTTTTGTTTCATTGATTTTTTTTACTATTTTTTTCTGCTTTGAATGCCACCCATGTCTGCTGTTTTTCTTTCTACTTGCTTTGGGTTTAAATTTCCATTCTTTTTAATTTTCTTAAGGTATAATCTTAAAAGTTTTTGATACCCCTGTTTTTTTAAAATGCCATCAGTTGCTATAATTTCTTCTTTAAATTTTCGTTTATATGCATCCCATATATCTTTATTATTATTGTTGTTATTTTTATTTCAGAGAGAAAAAAGAAATAACAAAAAATCAAGAAGGAAACATATCAAAAAAACAACAAAAGCCAAATGACAGCAACAATAGCCACAACAAAGAACAACAACAGCTATATAGGTTTTCAAAACAAGATGATAGGAATTTAATAGTGGTTGTTACATTGCATATTGTGTCTTCAAAATAGTTGCTCAGGTTACCAGATGCAGGAATAAAACAAAACAGTAAAATAGAACAAAACATTGGATTTCAAAAACAAGACAAAAGGAAATCCCCCACAGTTGCTATATTGCATATTATTATCCTCCAAATAGATGCTCAGACCACCAGATCCAGGCCTGCAAAGTTAATCAAACAATACAAGCATTAAGTTTTTTTTTTTTCCTTCAGTTGCTATCATCTCAGCCTGACTTCTTCTGAATCAACCCATTGCTTATGGGGCTGGGAGGGAAGGTTGTTCCTTTTGTCTCCCAGCCTGCACATGGGCTGGCTCACGGGAAGGAGTGGTTTGGCTTCTTGATTCTCTTCCTGTTCCCCATGGTAGCTGCCCTGGCTTGTGGGAAGGCATAGTTTTCCCATCCCATACATCTTGAGATGTGATGTTTTAATTTTTATTCAATTCAAATATTTTCTACTTTCCCTTGTCATTTTCTTTATTTATGAGTTGCTTAGAAGTGTGTTAAAATTCCTTAGAAGTAATTTTCAAATATTTTGAGATTTTCCAGATTGTTTGTTGATTTCCAGTGTAACTCTTTTGTAGGCAGAGAACAAACTTTGTATACTCTTACTTCTAAATTTATTAACATACTTTATGATACTGAATATAGTGAATGTTCAATATTTCTTGAAAAGTTTGTGTATATGCTGTTGTTGGGCCTAGTGTCTTATAAATGTTATTTAGGTCAAGTTAGTTGACAGTGATGTTCAAGATTTCTATATCTTTTAGAATTTCTGACTCCTTATTCCATTAATTATCGAGAGAAAAGTGTCAGTCTTCAATCACAGTAGTCCTCCCACCCCCAGTCCATGGGGTTTACATTTAAAGATGCCTAGTAAATGCCTAAAACTGCAGATGATATGGAACCTTATAATTGTTTCCTTTACATTTCCCTATATATTTGCCATGTCTGGTATTCTTTAGTTGTTCAGAAAGGTTTAACTTTCTATTTGGTGTCATCTTAGCTCTGCCCAAGGAACTTCCTTTAATACTGTTAATTTCTGTTGCTGAATAACTGTAGGTAGCACAATCTTTTTCCTTTGCATACACCTGACTTGCATATTTTATTATGTGGAGTCTATTGTCATTCTTTTTATTGCTTTGTATATAATTTATCATAATATATCTTATTTTCTAGGATGATATTAAGATTTTCTTTTTATGATTAGTTTCCAGCAATTTGATTACATAGTGCATTGGAATGCAGTGTCTCTCTGAGGCAACCAATTTCATGCCCTATATATTTGTTTGTTGTTACTTTTCATTCTGGTTGGTGGCAAAATGAATTGTACCTTTTATGAGGTGCAGGGATTTTTCTGACTAATCTTTTCAGATTATTTCCACAGCTTGGGTCGTAGTCCATCAATTGTTTCATGACGTAGCTCTGGAGCTCTTTCTTTGTGTAGCTCTTCCTCTGTGATATGGGGCCTTACAAATTCTTTCTTGGTCTCCCTAAATTTTAGTTTCTGCTTCTTCAACTCAGAAACAGTGTATGATTCTGTGTCATTGCCTGGAAATTGTCTCCGGGGAGTAAGCTGGTGAATGTTGAGCTTTGGTGCTCTGTTTTCTTTTTCTTAAAGATTATAGTCTTGCAATGCCTCTTTTATAAAGTGTATAAACCACTGTTTCTTGTATTTTGTTCAGTTTTCTAGTTGTTTATAATATGGGGTGGTGTGACGGTACTAAATCTATCCTTTTATATTCCATTTTGACTTGAAGCAGAAGTATATATGGAGATGTTGTTAGTGCTGATGGGTTATTCTTATTTTCTGGTACCTTATTTCTGAAAACCAGGTGAGCACCCTAGAGTTCAGAAGCCAATGCCTAATACATTAATACAACCAATGATATATGCATATTCTGCTAATTCCTGGGTAAGGGTAAATAAAAGCATCACAAAGATCTACTGAATTAGAAAGCTATTTGAACTGTGTGTCATCTGTGATTGAATAATATCAGGAAATATAGTGATATTTTGTTGTAGAGGCTCTGCAAAATCTTGGAATTTTACCAAGTATTGCTCTCACTATTTCAAATGCAGTACTTCCAATTCAGAGAGGTCATTATATT
This sequence comes from Cuniculus paca, assembly GCA_004365215.1. Lineage (NCBI taxonomy): Eukaryota > Metazoa > Chordata > Mammalia > Rodentia > Cuniculidae > Cuniculus > Cuniculus paca. The sequence goes on along the minus strand of RJWT010039576.1, from coordinate 5,305 downwards.
TCTCTTTGGCAGACTATTGGCAGGCGGGGCCAGAGTAGAATTTATATGACAACTGCCGTAATGGATTGTGTAGTGGTGTAAGTAAATAGAAGGCAACTCTAATCTTCTGACTTTGAATTAAAAGATTATATTTTTAAATCTTTAATAGATAAACACATTATTATCTTTCAGCTCATTCTTGTTTAAAAACAGTTTCTGCTAGAATTTTTCTTTGATATGTTACTTTAGCTTTGACACAAATCCCTGGAGATTCATTGCAGATTCTAAATCTTCCTTAAAGACTACAGCATTTTTATGAGCATAGTAATACTATTCAGAAAGGATATAAATATACACACACATGAATATATGCATATAGCTTCAATTTTACAAAGAATTATAATTTTGATTTTTTATTATTCTTTAAGATTACTCAAATTTTCAAATGAAATTATACTTATTCTATATTTAAAGACATTTTTCTGAGCAATGATATGTAAATTCATTGCTTTCTCAGAATAGGCGATGGTTTTCCAATGTTAAATGAAATACAATATGGGGAGATTTTTCTCTTTTGTGATAGTGTAAACTATCTTTAATATAGTTTAATTCCAAGTTAATATATCTTACTATTAAATAAGTTTTACAAAATGTTTTGCAGAAAGTATCTCAGAATTAATAGGAAATTTTTTCTTGTATTGTTCAATTACAAATCTTAACCATGATTCTTAATAAATTTCTCTTTGACATGAATATTTAAATATTAAGCATAATGAATTTGCTTCTCTAAATCAAAGAAGCAGTTAAAGACAAATGATTTAATTACAGGTTTATTTTAAAAATGAATGAATAAGGAAAGCCTTTGAGCTCTTTAAAATGCTATTGTTCTTTTTACAGAATGTCAGAATGGTAATCAATCTTGCTCTGATTAGGTTTGTACCTTGTCTTCTCTTCTATCAAATTTCTGGAGACTCCAATTGCTAGGGAAAAATTAGAAAGCTGTGGGGAACTGGGAGATAACAGTCAAGGATTTCAAAGGATTTGAGGATGGAGAAACAGAAATGAGTCAGCTGAATATTGCACTCTGCATTCCATTGTGTGGTTTGTGCTTCTACAGCCTTATGATCTGGTCTTGGTGATTAAATGTTTGGATTGTAGGTTTCCACGTAGGTAAAGGTGAAGCCATTCTAGTATCGCTAATAAAAAATACTCATAAGTAGAAAGAACAATGAGATTTTCAATGGCTTTTTTATTGATTTGCCTCTCTTTACTTGACTGGCCACCAGAAAATGTAATTGGGTGTTGTAATTTGGAACAGCAGATGTGTAATAGCGATGAACGACATGGCCAATTCTGGATTTATGGAAAACCTCTGCGTATCACATATAACGATTTGTTCTTTTAAATTATTTTTATGTTTTGACATATTCAAATCTTCTGTTAAGCGAATGCCATAAACTGAATTCCAAAAGTAGTTCAAATTTTTGTTTGTTTGTTTGTTTTTGGTACCAGGGATTGAACTCATGCCTTGCGCTTGCCAGGCAGATGCTTGTGGCGCTGAGCTAAATTCTCGGCCCGGTAGTTCAAATTTTTAATATATATGTTTTCACTTTGAAACTACTGAGGAAAATTCTGCATAAAATTAAACTGAAACATTTTTATTTTTTTACCGTCATTCATCAAATAAATGCGGTAACTGATTTACCATTATGTTTCATTTAAAACCCATTACATCCTCAACGTTTTTCTCTAGGATTAAGAAATACAAAGGAAGTATGAGCATTCACAAAATCAATGAGGAGATATTTAAATAGAAAATAATTTCTGTATTGTGCTTTGACTTTCCTCCATGGAGGAAGAAAGTTGAACTCTTTTCAATTTCTTTTTCTGTCCCTCTTAATCCACTTGGTCTCAGTCACCTCTCAAGGCAGTTAGGGTACATGGCAATTTGATTAGTACAGTAGTCAAGGTAAATATTTCATAAGTAATTAATTACTCATGGTTGATCTAGGTACTGTACCACAATTTTTTTCCTTGAGCAAGCAATATTTTATTCTTCTTGAAGTTATTAAGTTTCTATTTTTATTTTTGTTCTTTGTTTTCTATGATTGTATTACTACTTTAGACCAAACTCTCCCTCAGTTGTGGAAATCTTGAAACTTTTGAACAAATACCTAAACTACCTAATTTGTTTTATCAACTGCTTCTTCTTGAAAAAAGTCTCTCTTGATACTTTGACCTGTTCCCGTATGGAATCAGTTCTTCTCTATTCCTATTACACAGTTTTGGCATCTTCCTTTATAAGCCTCCTATATCCTGTGCCATATTTCTTATTTTTTGAATTCTACATCTTTCTTCTTTTCAGTTTATTCTATAGTTTTAAAGGAATACACTCTCTAGTAGCTTTTTGAGAAGGTTTACAGAAGAAGTAAATTTTTGGAATTTATGTACCTCTGAAAATGCTCTTATTCTACCTTCCCATATACTTATGATTTTTATTACATATAGAATTCTAGGTTGGAAATACTATTTCATAAAATTTTTGCAGGTATACTTCCATTATTCTTTGATTTCAGTGTTGGAATTACAAAGATCCCAGCCATTGTGATTATCGAAACTTTGTATGAAATTGTTTTTTTTCCTCTTCTCTGGACTCTTATTGGATTGTCTGGTCTTTTCCTCCCATGGTATTTCATAGTGGTAGCATTTGGTGTAGTACTAATATCTTTCATTATGCTTAGAACCTTCGACCTCAAAAGTCAGATCCTTCAACTCTGTAAAAAGGTATTGGATTCTTTCTTTGATGATTGTCTTCTCTCCATTTCCCCTTTGTTTTCTCTGAACTCTTGTTATTATTAAAATGCTTAAACCTTGTATTATTTTCCTAATTTTATTATTTTTGTTTGTTTTTCATATAATTGCCCTTTAATCTTTTGACATTACTTTTTTGTATATTAACCAAAGTAAAGATTCTTAATTTTCTCTGCTTAAGGCTTCTACAAAAATATCTTTACACACATGCACATTTAAATGATTATTAAAAAGAAATACAACCAATAAACATATGAAGAATTTTCATCATTTGGATATTCAAAGAAATAAGAATAAATTTAAAAAGTATCATTTATTATCATGGTAATTGCATAAGATTTCAATGAATCATGAAGCCTGGCTTTGGTAAGGTAGAGGAGAATCAATTTACTCACATGTACAGATGATATTATAAACTGGTATAAGACTTCTAGGGAGAGTAATTTTGTGATGTGTAAAAAGAGTTTTAATCTATTTTACTTTTAGAAATATATTTAAATTGTTGGTACAATTGCAAAACTATATGCGTGTGTAAACCCTACATTGCTATATTATTTATAGTTCTAATACATTGGATATTATCTATTTAGCAATAAGATATATATTCCATGTAGTAAAATATATGTATAAAATGATTAGATATCGTATTTATTAATGAGGAGATATGTTCATAATATATTGCTAGTGTGAAACAGTTGGAATAACTAATAATTTATGTTTAAGTATAAAAACATTCATATATGCATACATAGAGTCTAGAATAATATACACAAATGTATTAAGAATAGTGTCAGAATTATCAGTGAAGATGATTTTTGTCCTCTGTTTTAAGCTGTATTTCATATTATTTTACAAAACACGTGGATTACTTAGAAAGAAATAATATGTTTGGAGGGTTGAGAAAAGGTCTTGCTATATAGTTCAGAGTGGTCTTGAACTCACTTTGTAGTCTAGGCTGACCTCGAATTTCTGACCACCTTCCTCTCTCAGACTTCCCCGAGCTCAGATTACAGGTATGTAACACCATGCCTGGGACAAGTTAAATTTTTACAATGTATCATTGTCAGTTTACAAATGTGAGCCTCTCAGGGTAGAAGGCTCTGTTTTAAACCATATATTCTGCACACAGCACAGAATGGACACATGAGTACTCAGCAAGTGTGTGTAGAAGGACTTTATCCCGTTTGTTTTTGTCCATGTTATTGTTTTCTCCTATAGTCATGACATTTCCTTTATTTTAATATTGGCATTTCATTTTTTTCCTCATCTGCGTAAATACTAAGGGATTGCATGAATATACTTTATTAAACTGTTTTAGGGAAACTAGATAGTAACATTCATAAAATCTTATTTTAAATGATGAAGCAATGTGTTAAATTTATGAATAAGATTACTCAAATGACTTTTGACTTAAAATTGAAAAGCTGTCAACCTTGAATTACAGTTTGGAGGGCCATTTGAAGAAACCATTGCTATCTCTTCCTCTGTGGTGGGTGAGGGGAAACAACAGCAATCGTATTTTGTAATAAGTTTATTTGCAGACAGAGAGTGGAGGCAGGATAAAAGGGTGGCTTTCTGATTTTGAAAATTGTTCTGGACATTCTGCTGGGGAGTTTTGTCTCACAAGAACCACTGGAGGCATCTTTGGGAGCAGGATTTGAGAAATGGCTTTTAAAAAGGTAGGTTTATTATGTATATTTAATGTATGCAGCACAATTTACGGGGTACATATAGAAAATGAAAACTACTTTATGAATCTCTCAGTTATTCCTAGGCAGGACTATGCTATTCGTCTTTGTATCATTCCAATTCTAGTATATGTGTTGCTAAAGTAAGCACTAAATCACTTTTGTTTATTTTTCCTGCTAGTTGGAATATTTGATATGGAGAAGAGATAAAAAAAAAAGTGGAGGAGGAACTCTCTTTTGTTTGCAGTCTTTTCATTGGCTCAGCACCTGGGCTTCTCTTTAATAAGCCTCAGGCTGCCCTAGAAACACTAGTACGAAAAGCTACTTTGCCTGTGTCACAGTAAGGATGCAGCCAGAAAAATAAGTCATGTATGTGAAGTCTCTCAGAAATCATTAAACAAGCCGGGTGTGGTGGCTCACACCTGTAATCCCGGCACTCAGGAGGCTGAGACAGGCGGATCGTTGTGAGTTCGAGACCAGCCTGGGCTACAAAGTGAGCTCAAGGCCAGCCTGAACGGCATAGTGAGACCCTGTCTCAAAAACAGGGCTGGGGATCTAGCTCAGCGGTCTAAGCGCCTGCCCGGCAAGCGCAAGGTCGTGGGTTCAATCCCTGCTGCTGGGGAAAAAAAAAAAAAAAAGAAATCATTAAACAAATGCAGGGGTGGGAGTTTGAGGGACTACATTAGGGCTTTCAAATGGATAGCAGACCTGTGGTAGGAAGAGCTATCTGGAAGGGCTAGCTGCAGCTTTAGAAGGCATCAAGGTGACAGAAAGAGGGAGAAAACTCTAGATATTCCTTTCTTCCTGCTTTCCCAGTCTTCCTGCTA
>RJWT010039575.1:0-12616 GCA_004365215.1 Cuniculus paca | reverse complement strand
TAGGGTGGCACATGGCAGAGGGGCAACAGTTCATGGCTGCAGAAGATAGCAAAACCAACAAAGGAAGTAAGATAAGGCTCTTTTTGTCCTTTATATTGTATGCAGGCTACTCACTCTAGGGTAGAACTATGCCAAACCACTCAGTGGACTGATTTACTAATCACACACCCTTTATCCTGGCACCACACAGTCAAGATCCTGCCACCTCTGAAAAACTGGCCCCCCATGACTACATGAGACTTGGGGGAAGGTATCTACATGCAAGCCATAACAGCAACTTTGTAAGTATTATATCATCTGGTGTTTAATGTCATTTTAAAGTATCATCAACATCTATAGCTCACTAGAATTCCTTTTATTTTACTGGAGTTCAGTATTTTGTATCAGAATTCTCTAATCCTTTCTTTTCTTATACTTTCCATTTAGACTTACTCACCATGCAGGCAGAGCTCATATTCTTTCCTCCCTTGCCTGAAATATGGTAATAAGCAAGATGGTTGGTGTCCTTGTCATTGAAAGAACTATCGGAGCTGACTATGATGGAAGGATGTATTGAGTGTACATTATTCCATCCTCTGCTCAGTGATTTACTTATATTATCTCATTAATCTTTATGTCCACTATATATATATTTTTTTAAATTTATTTTTAATTTATACCAACATATGTTTTTATTTATTTTAAAACCAAAAAAGAACAAAAATGATGATACAGAATTTCAAAATAACATAATAGGAGATTAGCAGTGGTTAATATATTGCATATTGTTATCTTCAAAGTAGTAGTTCAGATTACAAGATTTATGTTATGGTTTATATCTAGGTGGCTCCCCCAAGCCTCATGTAGTCATGAAAGAGGCTGAATCTAGTGTTTATGATCGATTCGTTGTCTAGTGCTGGGATTGATGGTGTGAGTTGTGCACCCGCCCAGGGGTGGAGCTGACATACAATGTAAGGTTGGGAAAGAGGCAGGTTTTCCCTCTTTTGTGTGGATTGCTTGTGCCACTTGCAGCCATCGTGAACAGCTGCCCCTCAGTCATGCCAACCTGCCTTGGAACCAGCTAAGTATGGACAGAAACCCCCAAAACTGTAAGAAATAAACCTCTCCTTCCTTCACTTTGGGTGTCAGGTATTTCATCTCAACAAAGACAATTAGGTATGAAAAGAGATAACCAAGACAATTTAGGTATGAAAAAAGATAGATAATTATATTACCAGTGCATGTTTGGAGTATGTTAAGACTCATGGTGGGAAGTTAGCATAAGTATATATCTTAATTCTTTTTAAAATTGTTAATGTGACAATTGAGGCCTAGGGTAGTTTGGTTCCAAAGGCCAGTATATGTCTTCCACTTTATTCTCCTACCTCTAGTTTATAGCCAAATAACTAGGGTTAGTAATGAAAGAGATATGACTGTGAGAGCCCTAGGAAAAAAATATTTTAATAGGAGATAAGTTAATGATGTTAGCATTTGTGAAGAACAGTACTGTGAAAATGATAAAATAAGATTTAAAAATGAAGTCATATAGAATTCATCGAAGGATTAGGAACTGTTCTTAAACTTTAATGTGAACAAGAGTTAACTGTGTATTTGATCAAATGCCAGTTCCTGAGCCTAACTCCAAAACTCCAGAATCAAGAACTATTGAGAATGAGCCACTGTCAATGACTGTCTTAACTTCTACTTGATATAATTAAAGATTATAAAACTAGAGCACAGAATAAATAAAGCCTATTAGGTTATAAAGGCAAAACAGATTTTTCAATGTATTCATTAGATACTGAAAGAACTCATGGAATCTTTGATGCTGTCCTGCTCAGGTCCTGGCTGGTGGTGTGTGATATTATGAAGTTCTGGCTTTTCCATCCAATCCTGTCAACTGCAGCTTCATGACCAGCTGGCTTCAGCCTCGACTCTTCTCTTCAGACCATACCAGTACCACAAGTGTCTAGAGTCAGGAGAGCTAAAAGCTGTTGTTCAAGCTTGGAAGTAGGAACCTTACAGAATAGGTTGAAGATGATAAAACTAAGAAAAAATTTTCATTTTGTTTTGAGAAGAGAAAGAAAAGGGAATAAGAGGCTTAATGTTTGGGGCTGGTGGTGTAATGTCAACAGATGATGAAATGGAGGTCATCATTTTTTGTGTCCCTAAAGTTGTACTACACATTAGAGATCATATGACCAACATTATTAGAGAAGTGGAGTAGAAAGAAACACCCCCAAAGGGTTATAGTTTCCTCTCTAATATTAAATAAATGTTAATGTCCAGGAGGGATTTCTGAACACAATATTGTTGATCCTAAGGGTATGTGAAAGACAGGAGTCGAAAGTATAGATGTGACTATATAGTACTGATTTTTCAAAAAAAATATAGATATTGGAATATGAACTGGCAACATTGATGAAACCCATAGAAAACATTTCAATATGTGTTTTTCATGTAAGTTGTTTTAGATCTACTTCAAAGGAGCAATGATCACAAATAGCACACTTGGGAGCAAATTAGGTCAGTTATACATTCGCTTCCTTCTTTTGTAGGACTAGTAATTTGGTGGTTCCAAGGGAGTGTAGATCTGGGGCAACTCTTATTCACCAGTACTTTGATTTAAAGTCATTAAAGCCACAAGTCACAAAAGTTTTCTTCTTGTTTATATAATTCCCTAATCTTTTATCCATCTACAGTTAGATCAACAGTTGCAGCGTTGAGAAAAGTACAGTATTCACAGGGACAGGGATCACTGCGTCCCGTCTGAGATGCCTGTGTGTGAAGAATAATTGTAAACTGGCCTGGTGCTACACACCCGTAATCCCAGCACTCTGGGAAACTGATGCAGTTTTGAGCACAGCCTGGGTAACATAATGAGTTAATAAGACCCTGACTGAAATAAAAAAATAAAAAAGGCCTGGGGACATAGCTCAGTGCAGAGGCCCTAGGTTCAACCCCCTCCCCAAATGTGCACACACAAACACGCAAAATAAATTACAAAATAAATATTTCTCAGTCTTCATGAGACATGTCAGTATGACTCTTCTTTGATTAGGCTAACACAAGAAGTTGTTATTCAATCATATTTTTTCACTGCTACTATGCTTTGCTCATTAATTGATTCTATCCTTCAAAATAAAATTAATGTAAATATATACTTTAAAATATTAACACATTTCATAGACATATAAAAAGAGAAAAAGTAATACTGGGTTTTCAATCTCTAGTTCTTTTCTTCAAAAATATTATCTTTAACAGTTTCATATTTTTCCAGGAAAAAGTATGTATTTTTCATATGCTTAACCCATTGGATCATACTATACCTACTGTTTTATATATTTTTACACTGACTAATATGCCTGGGAGCTCCACGTATGTCTGTCTGCACTTTATCCTATTTTTTAAATCCATGAAATATTCTGTACTTTGGTGTTCAGTACCTTAGCCACTGGTCATGTTAAATACCTGAAATGTGGCTAGTTCAGATTAACAGACACTGTGTTTTCAACTTTATAAATAAATTGTATATGTTTTCTATTTGGTGGACATTTGGATTGTTTCCAGTTTAGCTTTTAAAAAACTCCTGTGACTCCAAGTAGTGTTTCTATGAACATTCTTGAAGAGATTTCTTCACATTTTCAAAAGTTTCTATTAGGTGAATATTTACATTTTTAAAAATTACATCTCAGTGTGAAACACTTTTTACAATGCATTTGAGAATGCTTGGAATACACACACACACATACACATATATATATACACAAAGAGACACATTGTGATTCACTCTTATCTCTTCTATCCTCTTTTTGTTATATTTTGGAACATTATAATCTCCAGAACTCTGAGGGCAATATTTGACCTCTTGTTATTCCATATAAATTTCATAATAGACTTGCCCATTTCTGTGAAGGTTCTTGTCAGTATGTTCACTATAATTAGCTTGAATCTATAGTTTAATTAATGAGTAATTAATATACAATAACAGGATTTTTCAAAAACATGATACACCTATTTATTAATATATTCATTTTATGTTTAAGTTTGAAACATTCTCTATAAAATATGTTTTATGAGATTTGCTCATGAATTATACATTTAAGATTATGTTTTCTATATATTAGGGGACATAGAAGTTAGTTATTATAAATATGTATTTTGTATACATAAACTACAATAAAATTTTAATACAATTTTCCTTAAAATTTCAAATCTTGACTTCACTGATAACATTCTGATATTTTTCAACTTACCCAAATATTTTTAGCTTTTCACACCATAATAGTTGGTCTGATAGAGAATTAAAAAGTAGAATAAAGATATTTTGTATATGTGGTTAGCCTGTAAGTAGACAGATAGAGCAGTCTAAGATACAGTTGGTGGATAAAAGCATATAGCACACACACTGAGCTAATTCAAGTCACTGAAAGGATAAAAGTTAGGATTAGAGAAGAGATAAGAACATTTCCTCCAAGGAAGAAGGTTCTTATGCAGAATATACTAAGTTAATTGACAGCTCCTCTCGAACCTCCAGGCTTGAAAAACTTGGCAATGCAGAGTAACCAGTTTCCAGCTAAGTGACTGATTTTTAAAAAACTCTACAAAGCTCTGCTCTGCTTATCTATATAGGAGCAGGACAAGAAGGCAATTTGGGTTTGGCGACCCCTTCTGGTGATAGCAGCTATTTCTCTTGTTTCCTCCTTTTGCACCTAATTTTCATTCTTTGATTTCGTGAGACCATGAGTTCAGTTTGTAAAGAATTAACTATTTCAATGGTAGACTCATAAAATTGTTGGAATTGTTCCTCTGAATTTTTTTACTTAGATTGGATAGATGTTTCTGAAAATTTGCCTATAAAACCATGTTGATCTTGTACATTTTCATATGACAAATTTATAACTACTCATTCAAAAACAGTAATTGTTGTTACACTATAAAACAGAACATTTGTTTTGAGTCATTTTTTGAATTTATATTTTTCTAAGATTCATTAATTTTGACTATACTTTCAAGTTTATTGACATTCATAATATTTTTCATCTTCTTTTAAATCTTTCAAATACATTTGAGATTATGTTTGGATTTACATTATTTCTACTTTTTCTCATTTTTCTTTCTTCTTCAGTTTTCTTCAGAAGTTCTGTTTTACAGTTTGTCCCTTTCCCCCAATAATCAGCTATTGGTTTTGTTGATCACTTTCATTCTTCATTTTGTCCTTCATTGATTTTCATTCCTAGTGCTAGCTTTTACTTTTTGCCTTTTCCAGCATGAGCACTGAAGCCTGTGCTTCATGTGACAGCTGTTTTGCTTCTCCAAGGTACAGTCACTTGATGTCCTGCACTCATTCATCTTTCCACAGGCAGCCATCCAGGCAGGCTCCCCTAACAAAGAAGCACTCTTAAGTGCTGTCCTTAAGCTTGTGTTCTCCTTTGCCTATCATTTGTTTTCTTCTTATCACTCATCTTTCAAATTAAGCTAAGACATGTTCTGCAATTACTTATAAACTATCTGTCCAAAAGACATACTTCAGTGTGGTAATATAGTGCTATTCTATTTTAAAAATAATTGATGCATTTTTAAATATTGAATTTATAACTATTGGAAAGAATAACAAGCCAACCTAAGCTTTCAGTACATCAGCTATGGAAGCAGTGTGTTAGACATACAAAAGCATCACAAATATGTGGAGTTGGGTTCTTTTGAAAATTCATTATATCCCAAGCATTATGCTTCGAATTAGCTAACAGTAAGACAGTTGTTTTTGAGGTTGGAGTTGTTCAAATCTGAATATTCTCACCAAGGAAGAAAAAAAGCGAGGCCCTTTACATGTCCTTTATGAGAAAGTATTTTGAACTCTATCATCAGATTCCTCAAAGGAATAACTTTTTGATAATCATGATATTCTCTGAGCAGACTGCTTTGTAATTTATTTAAAATTATTCAGAGTTCTGAATTGGTTCAAATGTTAAAGAAAAAAATAGTGTCTAGGCTGAGCATTGATAAATTGAGGTTGAATTCATGTTTTTAAAAATGTACTTTTCGGTTAGTGTGTAAAAGGTAAATGTTCAAATTAAATACCGAAAAATCCTGTGTTGTCCAATCTGTGCCCCAGTTTGGATTCTGAACTCACTCTGATGGCCTCAGCCAAGCTCCAGTCCTGCCGCATCCACGGCCTGCTCCTCTGCCCAGGATCCAGTGGTGTGGAACCTCCAAGCTGAGGGGCCGGCTTGGCTGCTCTCACTTTCTTAGGGGGCTGCCTGTTTCAGGATCTTCCGTTCTCCCTGAGTCAGAGTTGAGAGCTGACAAGGTCCATGACAACCCAGAGCCTACCCTAAAAGCCTTGCCCTCAAACATAAGATAAAATTTCTCTAGGCAGTAAGACAACAAACATATTTGTCCATAGACAAGTCTACACCAACATTTCGAAACTACGCAATGCGTGTTCCTTAGCATAAGACTGGGAATATGACTGTTTTTCTCTCACTTAGAAAATTCTATTACATTGTGTTATACTCCAAAACATGTTGGTGAATATACTGATAAGAAAATTCCACAATTGCTACTTAGGTTTTGGTTCATATCAGCAGTTAGAATGAATGAGGGGAATGAATCTGGTTAGTCATTTTTCCATTTAGATATAGTCCAGGGTCACAGAGGGCCTTGAAGAAATGAAAATTAATTCTTTCTCACTGATAGGAAGGTATGCCGTGGAAGAGGTTAGATTTTGCTCAGATGTGTGAGAATAATGGTGTTAAAAGTCCTCTGTGGCCTGTTGAGCTGATTCTGGATTTGTAGGATGTGCTTATCTCCCTAGGAGGCTAGTGAATCCCGTGAAGTCCCTAGGGAGCATGTAGCTAAAATAGCACTTTAAAGTGAACTCTGACATTTGCTGTTCTACTCATTATGAGTGGAGACTTTTCTTATGGTTTCGACATTAGCTGTCCCTGGGCAGGAGGGCATGTGGAGAACTTAAAATTCATGATCAAATTCATGGTAGAGTTTGAAAGAGATGGCAGAGGTAGAAGAATTGTCACTGTCATTTTCTTCTGAGGTATCCAAATGTACTTCTCATATGGACATACAGATGTCCTAATCTTTTTCCTTGAGCACTTCTATTCCAAAGACTTATGAAGAATGTGTACATTTAAAATTTCTTAAATTCCCTTTCTTTATCTTTCCCATTTTCTATATTCAATTCACTGCATATTACCACAGAGTAAACAGTGGAATTACAGATGCTATTGTAATTGAGTACTTTCTCAATCCTCTCACTTTAAAGGATAGAACAGAAGCTCAGAGTGCTGAAGTCCTAAATAGCATCAAATAATAAATTTATCAAAAATATTTCTTTTCTTCTAACATAACTGATCCAAAGAGGAGGTAGTGCAAAGTAAATCAAGCCATGGGGTTCAACAAAATATCTTTTGGAGTCAGCTGGTGATATAATTAGGCTTAGTGTGTCCAGAAGTCATGAAACTCTAAATTGTACTACTTTTACAAAAGTTGTGGAGAAGGGTAGGAGGGCAACAACTGGAAAATCTGCCATTCGCCATTGTCCACATACTTGAGACATGTACATATTGCCATCTTCCTTAATAAATCAAGACACTTCAGTTGACAGCAAAGGGAGAATTTCTGTAACAAGAGTTGGCTCTAAAAGCAGAGTTTATTTCCTTTTTTCTATAGTGTTTACTGAAAATTTCATTGCCACTGTCTTGAAGATGATGGCATAGGTATAAGGTCTTTCTCTATTTGAACTTTCTTGTCTCAGAAAGACTGTCTTATTAACAAGCTAAAATTGGAATGTTTACATTATTTACATAAGACCTCTGAAAGTTGGGAAATAACAGAAGAGAAGTAACTGGAGAGTCACATGCTAACTTGGTTTACCAGGTATGACTGGTTTCTATGATATGAGCTTGTGGGAGAGCACCCGAGTTTCAGAAGTAAAAAATGGAGGCATAGATAAAAAAACCTCTCACCTCCTCCCCATATGTCTTGGTTACTTTTTCTCGTTGCTGAGACAAACACCTGACACTCAAAATTAGGGAAGAAAAGATCTATTTAGCTTACAGTTTCTGGAGATTTCAGTCCATAATCAGCTGGCTCCAAGGCAGGGTGGCATGGCACAGGGGCAACACTTCAAGGCAGCAGCCAGAGCAAAAGAGGGCAGCCGTTCAAGGCGGCTGCAAGTGGCAAGAGCGAACAGTGCAAAATAGAGAGAACCCGCCCCCATTCCCGACTTTACATTGTATGTCGGCTCCACCCCTGGGCGGGTGCAGAGCTCACATCGCCAATCCCAGAGCTAGACAACAAGTCAACCACAAATGCTAGATTCAGCTGCTTCCATGACTACATGAGGCTTGGGGGGGCCATCTACATACAAACCTTAACATCGTATAATTGATGACAGTTTCTGAGGGTGACTCTGTGTTATGGATTTAGATCTAAAATGTTCCCCCCAAAATCACATGTTTGGAGGTGAGGGCTGGTTGGAAGGGGAGGTCACTGGGGACACGACCTGTCAGGTTGTGTTCTTGTCCTAGTTTCATCCTTTTGCTCTTTCTCTGGTTGCTGAATGTCATAGGCAAAGCAGCTCTTCTCGGCCATGCCTTCCATTATGCTGTTTCTGCTTCAAAGCCAACCAAGAAAGTGAAGTAAGCCATCAGCCAAAACAAACCTGTCCTCCTGTAAGTTGAGGGTGTTGGATATTGTGTCTCAGTGATGGGAAGCTGACTAATACATCGTGTCTATGCACAATATTAGAGAACCACATACATAGTATCCACTGTTCAAATGCACCAATATAGAAGTCATTAAACTTTAAGAGACTGGCATCTTCCTGTGTTTGTACTTTTCCTGATTTTTAATAACGATGTTGAAGTTGTTGTTTTGGCCGTGCTATTTGTACATCTGCAAGATGATTTCAATGCCTAAAAGACTTCTATAGCCTTATAGGCAGAAAAGGCTTGAAGTTCTAGAAAATCTCAAAGTGAAGAAAGAAGACATATCTTAGGATGAAGGGTCCCAGAGTATCTCCACACAGGGCTGCGAACTAGCTTAAGGCTAGGATCAGGACACTGCAGGGATGAACCAGTTAGTGTAAAAACATTGGTGTGGTACATGTGATGTTTCCTGCCTTCTGTTTTCTGTGGCATAATTTTTGGTGAGTGTTTCTGGGCTCCTCAGTGAAATCTGGGGAATATTTCTGTTTTCAAAGTTACTTTGTATACTAGGTATATAGCTAGGTATATAGCTCAATGCTAGAACACTTGTCTAGCATGTTTGAGGCCCTGGATAGAATCTACAGAAATGCAAAAAAGCTCCATGTTAGCAATGTATGGCTAATTCTAATACTATTAATGTATTTCCATGTAGGACTAAAGGAACAATGCTTGGCAAACTGTGACAAAGATACTACCCAGTGAGAGTGCCATTGAACATAAATTAAATAATGTATAAGTGAATCTGTAAAATGAGTGATACATATTTACAGAAAAAAGACATCAATTTTAGTGAAGAAACTAATTCTCAAATCACATGAAAAATGTTTCAAAGCGTTAGGAATATGCATCAGACCAGTGAAGACTGGAACTCTTGATATGTTGACCATTGTTGATCTTCATATACAGTTATCTCTAGTTATTCATATTTGATCAACTGTTTCTTTTACTGGTTAAGATCATTGTTTTCAATGAAGAAAATCCTAGCATTAGCTGAAAGATACAATATTCTCATGTTGATTTCCAAGTTTGACTTTTGAGTCATCCAAAATGATTTTTCCAGTAAATGAGAGCTAATTTAGCTCTCTGTTCTCTTAACCAGTATCTTATACTAGGGTCATTATTATTTAGGAGATGCATGGAAAGAATTGTACCTCTTGTATTTCCAATTAGTTCATGTATTCATGTTATTATAAGAAATAAACAATATTCACTCAAATTTTTACTTTTATAGATGCCTAAAATATTTACTGAAAACATGGGAATGGAATTAGTTTTGCTACTGACTTTATTTATGTACTTATTCTTGGTATCGGGAGTCAAACTCAGGCCCTTGAGCTTGCCAGTCAGTTGCTTATGCTGCTAAGCTATATTACCAGCTCTTGCTGCTGACTTTAAAATCCTTCTGAGACATATGATAAAATATATAATGATTAATCATCAAAAATGTTTTTTATACATTGCGAACAACTGGTAAGATCTTTGATCAATCTCATTGAAAGCAAAGAATTAGAAATCTCTTGACATATAGAAGTGTTGTTTAAAACATCCAGTCTTTAAGAGTAACTCATTTTCTCCATGTTTAAATCATTCATTTGTTTGACGACCTGGAGATGATTACAACTGGCACAATGAGACAGAGTAAACTGGAGGTGGACGGGAGATGAGTTACCAACATTATTGAGCTTCAGTTTTCTTTCCTTTTCCTTTCCTTTCCTTTCCTTTCCTTTCCTTTCCTTTCCTTTCCTTTCCTTTCCTTTCCTTTCCTTTCCTTTCCTTTCCTTTCCTTTCCTTTTTCCTTTCCTTTCTCTTTCTTTCTTTCTTTTCTTCTTTCTTTCTTTCTTCCTTTCTTTTTTCTTTCTTCCTTTCTTTCTCTCTGTTTTTTTCTTTTGTAAAATTGGAATGAGTGTACTTATTATGTCTCATGATCATAGTGAAATATTACAAGTTATGCATATGTCCTAGTAATGATAAGAACCACTCATGAAGTAACCTTTGCATGATGAACTCAGGTCTGATTTATATATGGGTAACTGGGCACAGGCCAGATTTTTGGCATATGAACATTTTAAAGTAGAATTTCATCCAGTGGTAATATCTAACAACTTTGAGGATGAGACTGGCAAAAATTAGGTTATCAGGACACCAATAATGTGGGTTTAGATTAATAGAAAACTAATTTCTATCAGGAAATCTGTAAGGGAAAATCTGTTGCATGTCTCTTTCTTAGCTTCTGGTAGCCTCAAGCATCCACTGGCCTGGAGATGTGTTCTTCCCATGTTTTCATGTCATCTTCCTTCTGTATGTCTCTCTCTGGTTCCAAATTTTTCCTTTTTAAAAGATGTTGGGTTAGGGCTCAGTTTAATGATTTCAATTTACTGCAAAGACCTTATTTCTGAAGAAGTCACATTTCTAGGCTTTGATGCTCAAGACTTCAAAATTTTTAGGAAGGCATAATTCAACCTATAATAGTGATATATCCTTAAGTAAGAGGGAGAGCTTAGAAATATAAAAACACCCATAGAGTTCCCTCAAAAGTGAAAGAATACTGATTAGGAATTAGAAGCATTTGTTGAAGTGCTACATTTATTACTTAGTAACTGTAACGCCCCAGGAAATCCTTCAACTATCTTAGTTTCAGTTTTACTACATCCCTAGTGAGAGTAAACCATCATTGTTTTATTCAAAATATAATAAATAAGAATGTATAGGTAACAGTGATTTATAAAGTGGTACACAAATTACATGTAATTAAAACTATTGTTATTAATATACTTTTTATGTTCTGTCTTTTTTAGGTTGCTCCAGTCACTAAGTAAAGAAAGTTAAAACGTTTGAAGTAGCCATAAGGTGAGAGGAAACAGTGATCATTATTTCTATAGTTAGTGCTTGAATTAACAATACTGATTTTACTATAAGCATTAATATGTTTTAATAACTGGCTATAATAAATATAATTTAAAATACAGTGTGTGGTTTATAGTTTCATATATGGAATAATTCTTAGCCTAAAGAATTGTGAGAGGCAAGACAACTTTAAAAATATGTTCAGTTCTTAGGTAGAAAAGCACTGTTCTGAATACCCACAAGGAAGAAAACATATCAAATTAAAGAAAAATATATCTACATGTTATTCCTCTGTCAAAACAATGTTGGTAGATGACTGCAGGGTCAAACTGGGTTCTAAGTGCTGTGAGTTAAACTTCTGTGATTGGCTAAATGAGTTTCCTCAGCCTTTTATTCTGTATGCTTGGTAAAAGCTTTAGGGGCTGACAGATTGCTATTATGACCAGTACAGACACTGAAAAATGACTTAGGAGTGAAGCACCCACTGTTAGGGAGAGACAAATAGCTTCCCAGGAGAGAAAAATTCATGCAGGGGTCAGTCATTAACAGGCATTCAACTCCCTGAACTTCAAATATGTGTTGACAGTTGAGTATTTGGCAGAATCAGTACCAAAGTTACTATCTAATGTCCCCTATTAGGTGCCAAACAGAAAGAAAGCTGAGAAAATGGGCACAGCCCTCTAATAGTTGCTGGACCATGTATCTTCATCAGTATAGTCCCTGTCGCTTAAATGGAACAGATAATCATTCACAAGACCATGGAACTTGTGTAAATGCAGATGGTATTAGGTAGTTGATGTTAACACAATGCTAGGCTGTATACCTAACTCCATTAGATAGAGCCAGAAATCAGACAAACACCTTTCAAAGGATTTATAGTTTAGTTAAAAGAATATGATAATGAAACAATTAGGGTAAGATGTTAAAATTACAATGATTGGGGTTGTATAATGTGCTATAGGAGTACATAGGAGAGGGGCACTTTACTTAGACTGGGGGATACATGCAATGATAAGTGAGGAAGATCTCCCAAGGAAAAGTTCCCACCTTTACAGTGAATTAAA
>RJWT010039574.1:0-12637 GCA_004365215.1 Cuniculus paca | reverse complement strand
TGAGAAATTTATGCAAGGCTTTTTAAGTATTCAAATGGTAATATTAGCTACTTAATGATCTTAAAAAATTAATATGCTGCAGAAGCTAGTGAATCTATAAGAATAAGTGAATAAAATGTTATCATTTTAATACTTTAGAGTGTTTGAAAAGGTGTATATTTTAAATAATATGCCACTGACTTATTTCAAAAATATTCATATGACTTTATTCCCAAAATTTGTCAGATTAAACATTTGGAAACCATATTAATGCTTAAGGAAAACCTACATGATATACTGTAAAAGAAAAAAGTGTAAAGACAAAACTAAGAACAGATGTTACCTAAGTGAAGTAGAAGAAAAGTTTCAAGTCATGAATAAACTCAAAGTAATGTCATGTTAAGCAAAGTAATCAACCTTACATTCAACAGTGTGTACCTGTGAGTTCATTGTGTATTTTAGTATAAAAAAATACTAGAAGCTGGGCCTGGTGGCTCACACCTGTAATCCGAGCACTCAGGAGGCTGAGGAAGGAGGATCACTGTGAGTTCAAGATCAGCCTGGGCTACAAAGTGAACTCAAGACCAGTCTGAACAACATAGTGAGACCCTGTCTCAAAAAACAAGGGCCAGGGATATAGCTCAGTGGCCTAAGTGCCTGCCTGACCAGTTCTATCCCCAGTGCTGCAAAAAAAAAAAAACAAAACAAACAAAAAAAACACTACAACATGGGTTTTTGTTTTCAACAAGTGTTATTGAGTCAAATGAGCAACTACACACAGAAGTCTGGTACTTTATTAAGATTTCAAACCATAAACAAAAAACAATCTCCAATTAAATATATATATATGAAACAAGTAGTGGCAAATTGTTCTAAAATAAAAATAAAATAGTATCATATTTTTTGGAAAATTTTCTCCTTCAAATATTTAAAAGTTTAAATAGCTACTATTTATGTGATTTATTTTGTTTTCCTTGAGCATATCTAAGTAGATTTCCTTTTAGTCTTTTGCTAGTATTTCATCATTTTAGGAAGTTAATAAATGTGCCAAAATTTGGGTGGAATGTTATGAGAAAAGACAAAATTTTAGCAAAGGAAATTTCAGCAATCCTAAGAATATAGTCTCTTGGAAATAAAAGTTCTTAATGCAACAGTATAGTTTTGAATACACCTAAAGTTTACTATTTAAGAGTTGTTACTTAGGATTGTGGTTTTTTTGTTTGTTTGTTTGCTTGTTTGTAAAACTTCTGGAACTAAAATGTTCGATGACTTCAGTAATGTTTATGCCATCGTCATATGATTAGGGACCACATACATTTTATCAAACCGAATTCGAGCTTTTTATTGATACTGTTAACATATTGTTAACTCTGGAACTTAAAGCAACACAAATGTATTGTTTGACTACTTCAGAAAACAGAATTCTGAAAAGAGTTAACTGAAGTCATGGTGTTGGTGGCTGGTTCCTTCTAGAATTTTAGAAAGTGTTTTTCCTAGCCTTTTCACCTTCCAGAAGCCACCCGTGTATCTTTTTCTGCGTTGTTCACTTTCCAAATGTGATACTCCAATATCTGCTTCTGTTGCCTTGTCGCCTTTTCTTCTGACTCACCTTTCTCCTGTTTGTCTGACGAAGACAGTAATGGCAACCCGGGAAGGTTCAGGTCATCCCTCTAAAAAGCTTTAACTTCTTTACACATACAAAGTAACTCTCAGAAGTCTAGTGATTAGAGATAGCATAGACATTTTAGGGAGGAGAGACAGGATTGTGCAGCCCATCACACCAATTGGTCTGCATACAGCAAATGAAAAACTAGAAACTCCTTTCCATGTGCATGTTGGGTTTTAATACAGTATTAATCTTGCAAGGATCAGTAAGTTATAGCATCATGATTTTGAATAGTCATTTTAATGAAATATTTGCAAGTGTTATTAAAGTTTGTAAAACATTGGCATATGAATCTAAGAATAATTCTGTATGGGAAAACAAATTTGTTCATATAACATTTCTTTGGCTATGCAAATTCAAAATTACCTGCTGTCTTCTGTAAACTGCTTAAAAATAGGATGAACTAATGAAGCAGAACAATTCATACACATATACACAATAGCACACAAAAGGAAATGATCTAGGAATGTGTCATTTAGTTGGTGTTATACAGTCTCGTTGGTAATGACCCTATACTCTGGCAGACTGAAGCAAGAGGATCACAAATTTGAACCTAAGCAAACAATTTAATTACTTTGCGTGACCTTGCCTAAAAATATAAAATAAAAAGGAGTGGGAGATATATCTTCGTATGAAGATCTGGGTAAAATCACTAGTAACATAAATAAGAAGATAGAAATTCTAAAGGAAGCATCTGTAAGGTTATTATTTAATTTGAGTTGTAAAGGTGATAATTCAACTTGGAAAACATTTTGAGGACTTAAAGAGTGCTGAGGTCTGAGGAAGTTGTTTACATCTTTGTTAGGGAAAAAAGTTATAATCATTTTTCAATATTCAATGATTTCTCTCAAAAGTTCATGCTAAATTTAGCTATATTTTTATGACTTCCTGTCAACAGAAAAACATAACATCTCAGAAAACAAGATTCAGAAGACAGTAAAAATGAATAACCTAGGAATAAATATAATACAATGCTCTGGATCTGCATCTCAGCTATTATAATTCCCTAGATCAGGATTTCAAATCATCTGAAAGGAAAGCAAAATGGTTTAGGACTGGAAAACTGAAAGTTGTAAACATTTCATCTCTTTAAATTAACCTACAAATTAAAAAGAATTTAATTAAAAACATTATTGAGTCTATTAAAGTTTTAAGAATATATGACAAATTCATCTGAATAATGAAGAATAAGAAAAAATTCTAGACAAATATTCTGATAAGATAAAGATAACTTCTTTATTATATAATAAATAGCATATTGTACTTTTTCAGAAATAGAATCACAAATAAAAGTAAAAATGAACAGTCAGACTACAGAATATGTAAGAATTTAGTATCTCATAATGTAAGATTTCAGCCGTGATGGAGATAACAAATGGCCCAATACCTCTATAAATACGAAAAGATAAGCAATACCCAGTCTCACTCATCTCTTACCCTAAAATTCCATCTGGATTAAAATTTTAAATGTTAAACCAGGCGTGGTGGCTCAGGCCTGTAGTTCTAGCACTCGGGAGGCTGAGACAGGAGGATCGTTGCAAGTTCAAGACCAGCCTGGGCTACAAAGTGAGCTCAAGGCTGGCCTGAATGGCTTTTTGAGATCCTGTCTGAAAAAGACAAGGGCCAGGGATTGGCTCAGTGGCCTGACCGCCTGCCTGGCAAGCACTAGGTCATGAGTTCAATCCCTGGTGCCGCAAAAAAAAAAAAAAAAAACTTTAAATTTTTTTGAGTTACACAATCATAGCAAGAAAGAATATCTTGTAATTGAATAGAAGAAAGTCATTTTCCAAAAAAAGAAAAGAAAACCCAGATACGGCTGGAAAAACTGGCTTTGCATATGCCAAAAACTAAAACAAGACCTAAGCCTATCACCATGCGCTAAACTAAAGTCAAAATGGATCAAAGACCTAAATATTAAAACAGAAATACTAAATCTGCTGGAAAACAAAGTAGGTAGAAATCTTGAAGACATAGGGGTAGGTGGAGAATTCATGAACCAAAGTCAAACTGCACGGGACACACTTCACAGAATCAACAACTGGGATCTTGTCTTATTAAAAAGTTTTTGCATGTCAAAAGAAATCTCCAACACAGTAAAAAGAAAACTCACAAATTGGGAAGAAATCTTAGTCAACTGTCCTTCAGACAGAGGTCTTCTGTCTAGAACTTATAAAGAAGTAAAAAAAATCAGGCCCTCGAAATTCAAAGACCCAGTCCAAAAATAGGCATCTGAGATGAAAACACACTTCTTAACTGAACAAATACGAATGGCAAATAAATACATGAAAAAATGTTCAGCATCGTTGGTCATTAGAGAAATGCAAATTAAGACAACCCTGAGATTCTATCTAACTCCAGAAAGAATGGCCGGGATCAAGAGAACCACCAATTACAAATGCTGGAGAGACTGTGGGGAAAAAGGAACCCTTCTCCACTGTTGGTGGGAGTGTAAACTGGTGCAGCCACAGTGAAAATCAGTCTGGAGATTCCTCAAAAAGCTAAGATTGGAAGTCCCATTTGACCCAGCTATTTTGCTTCTGGGCATATTCCCAGAAGAAGTGAAATCATCATACCACAGTGATATATGTGCATCCATGTTTATAGCAGCACAATTTGTAATAGCCAAATCTTGGAAACAACCCAAATGTCCATCACTTGAGGAATGAATAAAAAAGATGTGGTACTTTTATACAATGGAGTACTATTCAGCTATAAAGAAGGATCACATTGAGGCTTTTACAGGTAAATGGATGTGACTTGAGACCATACTGATTAGTGAAATAAATCAAACCCATATGTGTAAACACCACATTGTCTCCCTAGTGTAAGAAACTGAAAGACATAATAAGATACAAAATCCCCAATAAATATGAGGAAAAGTTTCTGAAGTTCAATAATGCTTTTTTTCTTTGATTTGATTGGTTTAAGTCTGTTTTCTACTATTTGATTGCAATATGTGAGAAGATATGAACAGCTTTTTTGAAGAAAACAATGGACACTAAGGTAGCCATTGTTGATTTTTTATTGTCTGATTTGAAGGCCTGTAATGATTTCACTCTTTTGTTTTATCTGGTTTTATGTTATTTTGTTTTGTTTGAATTCATTGTGTGTGAATGTATGAACAACCATTTCGAAGAAAACAAGAGACACTAGGATATCCATTGTTGATTTCCTGTCATTATGTTTTGAAGATCTGTATTGCTTGCAGTGTTCTGTTCTGAAATGCCATATTGTGTTTAACTCTGTTCTGTTTTGTTTTGTTTTGTTTCATTTTCTTTAAAATAAAAAAACCCAGACAAATCATGAGTATGATATGTAGCTTCTGCTATCACGTAAGTACAAATAGGTATATTAAAAATAAATATATTAAAATATACTTGCAGTATTTAAAAAAAGTTGATGTCAAGAATAAGATTAGATGATGAAAAGAGTGCCTAAATTTGCCATCATATCTTTTTCATCTAAGGAATAGTAAACCAGATAGGACATGTATTCCTCACTTGATTTAATTTGTCCAATGAGGAGTAACTGTATTCAACTTTCATTGCAAAACTCATCATAATAGTAATTAATATATTGGAAATGCACCACTGAGCTAGACTTTCAAAAGGAAAATTAATTACCATAAAATATTTCATGTATTAATGAGAAAGAAGGGTTGGGAAATATTTTCTAGCTGGTAGGAAGGCAAAGCATCAAAGTGTAAAAATAAAAAAAATCAAGGGTTTTGGAGTTAAACCACACTAGAGCACTCAATAATATATACTTAATTAAACTCAAATTACTCTATGAAAACTCAGAACATCTTACTTATGGCCAAGTCAAATTTTAGAATTGTAATAGATGCATGTGTGATCTTAGAAAAAAATCAGAAAAAGGTCAGTGAACTTTTTTATTAGCACATACTAATTATATGGAATAATGTGTTTCTGTGTGACTTCTTTTATATGTGCAGGTAACATACCTTTATAATATCTGTGGGAGTTACCCCTGAAAATAAGTATATGATGTGCTTTGCATCTAAGCTGTAGATGTGGCTGTCCTGAATGGTCAGTAGGGAATCTGCAGACAGAGTGTGGCGTGACTTGTAGGGAGGCCATAGTCTTCAGCGTTAGCAAACACTCATTTTCTATGGGCTTAACTTTGGAGGAAAAGATAGGAATGGTCTAGAGTCCTTTCTGATAGTCTTACTGCTGCTGGATGTAGGCACGTTTTCTGTGCTGTTCCTAAGCCTATAAACTCAAGCCTATCAGCACAGTTCCCAAAACTATCAGCTTAAGTGTAACATGTACTTTTCTCAAACTGTATTTTGGACTTCTCAAAAAATGCCTTTGTTCTCTTTAAGCATATAAGACAAAATATTCCTTTAATAAACAGGGTGGTCATCAGCTCTCTCCTCTTGTCATGAGTCTTCTTTCATTATGTGACACGAGTCATTGGAGATCAGCCCCAGTATTAATAATTGGGGAACTACAATATCTCCCCCAATGCTATTCTCTCTTATCTTTCCTTCCCTACTACTCTTGTACCCTTGATATCTTTTTCTATTTTCTAATGGTCTTGTTTTGATTTTTATGTCATCTTTTTTATTTAATGTGTCTAGTCCACAGAGAAGAGAAAATGTGATAATTTTCTTTCTGAGCCTCACTTATCTCACTTGCAGATACATAGTTCCATCTATTTTCTTGCAAACTGTATAATTTCATTCTTCTTCATGACTGTAACACATTGTTATTTACCCCCATTTCCTTAATCCATTCATCACTCAATGACCACATAGACTGTTTCAATAAATTGGCTGTTGTGAATAGTGCACTGATAAGATGTGTATTGGGTTATCTTTCTGGTTCGCTGATTTTTACTCCTTCAGGGGTATTTGGAGGCATGAAATAAAATCATATGCTAGTTCTATTTTTAATTAATTAAAAAATCTCCATACTGATTTCTATAAAGGTTGACTAATTTATTTTACCAATAATATATAAAATTTCCTTTTTCCAATATCATTTCTATTTTCAAAGAACAAATTCTGTTTAATTTATCCCTTTATTATTTCTTTAAACTCTATTATTTATTTCTGCTCTGATCTTTATTAATCATTTGCCTTTACTGATTTTGGTTTTGGTTTGCTTTTGTCTTTCTAAGGTCTTATGACACATCATTATGTTTTTTATTTGAGATCTATGTTTTTTTAATATAGGCATGTATAGCTAGCCATTAGCATTCTTCTTTTAACTCATTTTGCTGTATCTCATAGGTTTAGGTAATATGTGTGTTTCTATTTTCAGTTGACTGGATTTGATTTTAACTCCCCTCTCTGATTTCTTCAATGACCTATTGCTCATTAAAAATGTGTTATTTCATCTCTGATGCATTTGTACATTTTATAGAATTTTTCTTGGTATTGATTCCAGTTGTTTCATCTAATACATATAGAACACATTCATTTTATCAACACACAGAATACTGTAGAAAATAGATCATAATACATATAATATCATATATAAAAATTTGAAGCAGGTGCATATAACTTATCAGATAGTAATGAATGAAACAAATCCAGTCAACTGAAAATATTTAGGCCATCTACATTTGCTATTATTATTGAAAAGTATATACTAATTCCTGTCTTTTTATCTTTCTTTTGGTTGTTTTGAATAATCAAATAATCATTATTGAATTCTTTATTACTCATTTTAGAGATAGAAAGGTTCACTGAATTAATCAAGATTGATTCTTTCCTAATCTTTGTCTGTCTAATTTCTAGTAAGTTTGTCTAACACACTCTTGTGATTCTACTTGTCTTGTTTCCACTTCAGTGTGTAGAATTTCTTTAAGGGTCTTTTGTAATGTGGTTTAGTAGTCACATATTTCTTTATCATTATCTTTGAAGGTTCCATTCACCTTTGATTCTGAAGAGTAACTTTACTCAATACACTAATCTAGGTTTGTGATTATTTTCTTTCAGAGTTTCAAATATATCAGTTCATACCCTTCTGAATTTTAGAGCCTTTATTGATAATTCTGGTGTGTTTGCCTTTGTCTGTGACTGGGCTCTCTTCTCTTTCCATTTTTCAAGTATATTCTTGCTCTGTACTTTCTGCAGTTGATCTATAATGTGGAGAGGTACTTTTATGATCATGTGCGTTTGTGATCTTAAATGTCATCTGTACCTAGATATCCATATGTTTACCGAATTTGGAAATCTGCTGTTATTATTCCATTAAAATCTTTTTCCCCCCTCTTTGGTTCCTTTGGCTTGCACCCTAGTCTCTCTATCTAATCAGATTATTTACAGATTTAGTTTCTTAATTATATCCTGTACACCATCTGTTTATTGTTGTTTTCTCTTTCATATTATCTGAATATGATAACACATCAACTTTGTCTTCAAGTCTTGATACTATTTATTTCACTCGATCTTGCCTATTTGTAAAGATGTCAACTGAGTTTTTAAATCTGATTTATTAAGCTTTTTATTTCCAATTTTTCTGTCTTATGCATTCTGAGTTTTTTCTTTCATATTCATTTCATGTAATTTTCATTTTTTTAATTCAGTTGTTCAAGCCTTTGACATTGATAATTTGCAAAATCCTTCTTTTGAATTCTTTGACATTTTACTCATTTTGGTATCACTGTATGGAGTAGTTACTGAAAAGTTACGATCCTTCATATTGCCTCATATTTTTCATATTTCTTGTATTTCTCCATTGAGATTTGTACATGGATGTATCTTCCTCTTTTATTTGGGGGTTTGGTAAGTGAGCAACTTTTTCATGAGACTTCTCATGAGACTATCCGTAGTGAGCAGCCTTTCACGAGGAATATTCAATACCACCGAGGACGGAGAAAAACAACTCTAGTAATAGTAAGAACACAAAAGCAAATTAGATATAGAAAAATATGTAAAAAAAACCAAAGAAAGTCAATAACCACATTACAAGTAATGATAGGAAAAAAATTAGAAAATAATATAGTGTGAACTAAAAGGTTAAAAATTTTAAAATTTATAAAATGGTAATGCTTGGATCTTGGAGGTGGTGTGATGGTCACCTCGCAAAGAGGAGAAACTGGCAGCCACATCTCCACCTGCTGGCTGCTCCTGACACCAACTCTTCTGGGCTGGAAAGAAGCGTAAACTGTGGGGACACAGTTTTTCTAAGAGGTGCCATTCTAATGAAGAGTATTTCAAGAAACTGGAAGAGCTGGAGATGACTCACACAGAAACTATGACAGAATTAGAGAAAATCAGAATAAATTAAATTCAGCCAGTTCAGCAAGTGACCATCAGGGAAGAAATTCCTATGAAGTCTTCCAGTTCTGTATTAGAAAATATCTCCTGTCACTCTGTTGTGTTAATGACATCACTTTCAGAGCTGAACTTAGGTCCGTCCTTCTCCTTGTATATACTTCATCCTCTAAAAAAGAGTTTCCCACCTGGAAAATGAGTGTCCTAGGAAAAACAAAACGATGACCTATGCTAAGGAGCTCCTTAACAACATGTGAACAGACTTTGTATTGAAGATTATATTCAAGGTGAAGATATTGACTTCTAAGAAACTAAAAAAATGAGAAAAAAAATCAAAAGAATGAATGTCCACCATTTCAGTACCTGTACATTTTCAAATGCCCATGAGAGAAGAGAAGAAAAAAATAGTCCCCGAAATGTAAATCAAATATCGAAGTGGTACATGAACTGCACAAAGATGAAGAAGATTGAGAATCTAAGAAGAAATTCCAAGCCAATCTAGTTCCTAGGAGTGTCCTTTTTCCTCTTTATCATAAGTTGGTTATGACATTTAAGGAATGGAGGAGTGCTAGAAAGGAGAAAAGGCAATTTACATTTATTGTACATAGAAATAAGCAGCTGGGGAAAAGCAACTGAGAGACTTCTTTAAGTCAAGAAGAAAACATCAGTTTAAAGCCACTCCCATACCTCGATCTCTTTACGGTTCAGCTACCAGCGACAGTTTAAAAGAAGAGTTCCTTAGAAACATTAGCAGCTGACAGTTCAACAGTTTTTTCAGAATTCATTCCTTCTGCCTTATAGACCAGGATACAAACATGCCAGGAACCCCAAGGGTCCTGATCAGGTTGGAAATTTAAGGAAAAATCACAAGGCAAGGTCCCAGAGCCCCAGAGCCCTAATATTAAAGACCTCCCTGAGGAGTATACGAAACACTTCTCAGAACACAAGTGTCCAAAACTTTCAACAGTTTGAAGACCACTTGATTTTTGTGTATCCTCAAGTAAACCTGCTGAAAGAGAGAAAATTTGAAAAAACCTTGTTGGACTCATCTGTCTCTAAGGCATAAGTCAGCAGGAAGAAGTGCAAGTGCAAAGCCCATGTCTTGTAGCTGTAGGCCTCCAGTGCCCATGGAGTACTCCAAAAGATGGGAACAAACAATCAGAAGGAGTGAAAAGAAAAGGATGAGAGAATACTACCAAGAACTAGAAGAAAGAGAAGAAAAATGAAAAATGAGGCCACTATTATCTGAAAGAATATCTAAGAAACATGTAAGAATGGCAGCAAAAAACATCCCAACAAACTAAAAGGGCTAGAAATATCTGATGAGTCTGATTCAGTGAAAGGCAAAAGTAGAGAAGTATTCGAAGACTTCAGCAAGCAAGAGGTTCACTGAAAATAAAGTTTCACTGAAGATAAAGACAGCTTTAATGATGAAAAATTAGAAGACATAGAATGGGAAAAAATTATTTTATTGATACCAACAGTCAAGACTTTCATAAGGATAAAGGTGAAGATGATGAGGAGGATGGAGAATTATCTGTGGAAGAACAAAATTGCATCAGCGGGGCTCCTGTCTGTGCCATGGCTGCTATTTGCAGCAGCTGCACCTGTGATGTGATGACATCTCTGTGGGACATCGCCAACGTGTGTGGTGCTGGAGAGCAAATACATTACAGTGGAATAAGGCTGAATCCAGATGATTGGTGATTTGATCTGTTAAAGTAAGGTTTTTCCCTGTTTATTTTTTTCTTTTGGTTTTTTAGAATTGCAAACTATGGTCTGTTTGCTACAATGATCTAGTGTTTTTAAAGTGTTTGGAAAAAAGATTTGGGAATCACAGTGGTCATAAACTGGTTAATTAAAACATAAGTATTATATTTGGTGGGGAAAGTGTCTTAGAACTGAGAAGAGAGATGGACATACTGCTGCAGGCCTTAATCCCAGCACTTGAAAGGCTGAGATCATAGGATCACTGTGAGTTGAAAGCCAGCCTGAGTTACATAACTACACAGGGAGACTCCATTTCAAAACAAAACAAAACAAAACAAAACAAGCAAAAAAGAATTGATCGGAGAGAGAAGTATTTGGCCTTTGGTGATTTACTTAAAAATACAATCTATCTAAAACATTTGCATCAATGAAGATTTTAGATTA
This sequence comes from Cuniculus paca, assembly GCA_004365215.1. Taxonomy (NCBI): domain Eukaryota; kingdom Metazoa; phylum Chordata; class Mammalia; order Rodentia; family Cuniculidae; genus Cuniculus; species Cuniculus paca. The sequence continues at coordinate 1,589 of RJWT010039574.1, read as the reverse complement.
TGTAAAAAATAAAGTTAAAAGTAATAACAATAAAATAATAATAAAATATATGGCTAAAGGCAAAATGGTAGAAAAGGCAAGATTAAGAAAAAAAATTAGATGAGAAAAAAGTGAAAACGGAGACAAGAAAAAACTTCAATTAAAGAATTTAACAATAAATAAAATTAGATAAAAGTAAAAGAAAATTTAAAGGAAAAGAAAAAGAAAAGTATCCTAATTCCTCATGTCTTGGTATTTGAACTGGAGTATTTTCTTTCCAAAACCTCTAATATTGTCACCCTCCTGATTTGGAGGGGAGATAGGAAGTCATATCTGAAGCTTATTTTATTTCCTCTCTGACTGGCACTTGCTAGTTAATGATATGTTGTTTGAAACTGGGTCATATTCACTCCACAGTCTTCTTTTTCTTGTTGATACTCTTTTCTTTGTGTTGGGCTATCAGAGTCGCTGCTTTCCCCAACTTGTTTAATGGCATGTGTGTTGCTTTTAGGTTTCCAGCTGGATTCAGACATGTCATTCAAGAAATCAGACAAATATCTCTACTTGGATCAGAACAGTGAGATATTCCTAAATAAGTCAGAGTAACATAATCAAATCAACCACTGAATGCTCTACATGGAAATCAAGAATCCTTTGATCTCATTACCTGGCCTTTCAAGACAACACCCCTTAGCACACTAAATACAATGGTTCCATTCTTCAGCTCTTTTTTGCTTAAATTTCTCAATGGTTGGGACTAACCTCCCCTTCCATGACTGTCTCCTGGGGCATCTCCTACACAGTCACTGGAACAGAGTACTCCCAGGAACCCTGACCTGTGAATGTTCGAAGGGTGCTGATCCTTAGGCTATCACAGTCAAAAACTACACGCTGCCTTGCAAGATGGCTCCAGGTTAGAGCAATCTGAGATACTGTAAGCACTGCAGTGGGGTTCAGCAAGCCTATGCAAGAGAAAGTAGTTTCAGCCTTTTCACACAATAATTTATGACTTGCAGTAACCATGAATTTCTCTTGGGACTGGGACTGTCAGTCTGTTGTTCATCTTTGGGAATCACAGCACTCCCTGAATTTACCTCGTGCTTATTGCATCAGGTTCCCCCACTCCACCCCCATGAGGCTTGTTATAGAAGTCCACTTTACCCTTTTCTGTGAGTTATCTTTCTGCTTTTCTGTCTTTAATTTACCAGTCATATGTTTCTTGATTGCTAGGGTCTCTTTTTCTTTCTTTCTCCTCTCTCTTTCTTTCTTTCTTTCTTTCTTTCTTTCTTTCTTTCTTTCTTTCTCTTTCTTTCTTTCTTTCTTTCTTTCTTTCTTTCTTTCTTTCTTTCTGCTTCCTTTAAAATAGTTTCCTCTCTGTTTTCCTAAATCATCTCAATCATGGAGTCACTAAAAAGATGCTTTATACTACCATCTCAGCTAGAAGCCTGCTGATAACCTTACCTAATAATAAATTCAAAATTATTTTTCAAAACTAAATGTACTTATAATAATATTTGTTATTTGTTCTGAGGATATTATGATTTATTCAATCATGACTGAAATGAAATTAAAAATAATTACCATAATATCTAGCCATCCTGCTACTGGAT
>RJWT010039573.1:0-12692 GCA_004365215.1 Cuniculus paca | reverse complement strand
TGTTTGTCACCTCTCTCTGGTCATTACTTGTTCTTCTTTTACCCTTGCCGATGTCCACCCCTTTTAAGAGTTATGCTGGCAAATCTTACTGGGCAAACACTTTTGTGTTTGCAGGCAGTGGTTAAGGGCACAAAGACAACCCTGGGGACATCTGTGTAAATACATCTCTCTGATTGCCACGCTGCTGAACAGCGCGTAGCATTTTCCCAGTCAGCTCTGCCATACCAACGTCAATCATTGGAGAGAAATTACTCAGATTTTATTTTTGTATCTGTGGTAACAAACATTAACCAAAAGATTTTCTGTTTGGAGGCTTCTCCCAGTGACCCTCCCCCCAAGCTATTTGCTCTCATTAACAAATGAAAGTGCCTGAAGCATAATTCATTCTTTACCTGTATACTAAAAACCCTGTTGTATTGATTTTTTTATAATAAGCCTTTTTACCTCTGTGTAAAAAATATATATACAAGTGTATGGTGTACATTTTAGTTCTTAACTTTTTTTTATGGTTTCTAATATGTATGACCAATGTAGCCATTGCTTTCAAATGTACCGTGTAAATACAAACACATCCTACCAGATCTCTGGTGTCAGGGTGTTTGTCCGGCTGGAGACGGTGGTGGCTGATCCTTGGCAGACCTGGGAGTTCTAGCACACAAGATAGGCCGTGGTTTCCTTTCCAGAAGGATGTGTGCAAAGACACCGGTCTGTTTTCGTGAGGCCCTTCCCGCCTTTGATTGTGTCATAGTCCCCAGAGGAGACTGGAGCTCCTTGGGTGCGGATGCCTCAAGTGAAAGGAATGCTGCGTGTGTCGCCACCCGGGGAACACCCCCTCTTCCTAGGCTGGCCTCCCCCCAAGTGCTCCTCAGAGGGAACAGCTGCACTTCCTCTGGGTTGTTTTCCACCGGTTCCTGCTGGACCTGGGGCGGGGGTGGGGGAACTGTAGTTTGGAAGACGATTTCTCCACAGAAGACAATTGTTCAGACTCCGTGACCCCTGTTCTCCTCAGAGCAGCCCTCTTGGCTCACTCTCCTTACCCAGTGGACTTGGTGAGCAGAAGCTGCCTTATTTCCAGAAGGAAATAAAGGGCGGGGTCTTTTCAAGGTCACCAAGGAGCAGCTTTCAGCTCCTTGTCTAGAGAACCAAGTAGGGTCCTTGCAGAAAGAAGTATAGATAGAGAGCCCCTCAAATGGATGACACTTCCAGGCCACAGGCAAAGACAGAAAAGCACAGAGGAGTGCTGGGAGTTTGGAAATGGGAGGGAAACCCAGAGGCCTCTTCCAGAGCTGGCTTGGGGAAGACTGAATGACCCTCTCCTGTCTCCTAATCACCCTTTGTTTGACACTGAGGAGCTGAATGGTTAATTGAGCCAGCCTGCAGTCACGGGAGGCAGGGACTGAACCAGGCTGACTGGCTGCAGAGCCCGGGTCCTTTTAAGAACTTGTCCCCAGTGCTTTTGCTCCTGCTCTGGAGCCCTGCCCCACCCCTCAGGCTGTCTCAGGAATATCTTGTGTGTGTTGTCCTGTGCTATTCCAGGAACTGCTACCTATGTCATGCTTAACTCTGCAAAATGAAGGGTTCCTTTAGATTTTCATGAAAGGAAAGTGGTGAAGAGAAATGGTGTCACTCAACCAGGTCACTGGACAATCTCACTATTACTGGCCCGTAGCTCTTGGGCAACTGTCTATACCTTTCTGAGTTTCCTCAGGTACACCAAACCCAAGCCCAGCTGGTTGCCACACAACAGGCCAATTAAGACAAGAAAGCCAGAAGTACCAGCGCAGCAGATAGGCAGAGTCTCTTTCCCATGCCTAGAGTATACCCAAACACAGACCACTGGCTATTTGCAGTTAAAAACTGCACTTTATGCACTGTTCTTCAGTTCACTTCTAGAGGTAGAGAAATGCCAAGGAAGATTCAAGTCTGCAATCTTCATTTTTTTGTAATCCTAACCTTAGCCCTAGCACTAGCCATAAACTTAAACCCTGACCCTGTCCTTCACCCTAGTCCTAACTAACCCAAGCCTTGCACTAAACAAGGCTAACCCTAACCCTAGGCCTGAACACCAGCTCTGAGCAAACCCTAGCCTCTAATGCTAACCTTAGCCCTAAGCCTAGTCCTAGCGTTAACCCTAACCATACTGGTAACCCCAACACACCAGCCCTAACCATATTCCTTACCTTAACCAAACCCTGACCCTAAGTCTAGATCTAGTCCTAGCCATAGCCCTAGCCCTACCTTTAAATCTGGACCTAGCCCCAGCCTCTAACGATAAACATTTACTTCTGTGGGAATAAGAGTACCAAGGAAAATCCAAGTCCACAACTTGTATTTAAAACAACAAATCTGTGATACCAGTCTTCTGACAGTTTGTGCTAGAAAGCTGTTAAGAACTGTGTAACCTGCTTTTGAATAGCACATTTTTGGCCAGATCACTATAGGGTCCTGATACACAGACCCTCTGAAAATCAGTATTGAAGATAGACATTCCAGAGAGCACAGCCACACTGCAGTCTCTGAATCTAGTCTGTAGCCCAAACAAGAGCTTTGTACCACAAATTTTTTTTTAAATCTGTTTTATTTCAAAGAGAAAAAAATAAAATGAAATTTCAAAACACGTCAATGAGGGTGTACCATAAATCTCAGCACTAACATTTAACCAACCCTAGGCCTACTCTTAACTCTAACCCTAACCCTAGGCCTAGCCCAAGCCTTAACACTAACCCTAACCGTAACAACTAGCCGTAACCTTAAGCTTAATGCTAATGAAAGGACACTGTAGCCCTAAGTTAACGCTAAACCTAAACGTAATGCTACCCTAACATTAAAACTAACACAACCCAAACCCTACACCAAAACTAAACAGACCTAGTGCTGTTCTAGCCCGGAACATAACCACAACCCAAGCCCTAAGCCTAACCTGACCCTAAACCCTAACTAACCCTAACTAGTTATAGACCTAGCTCTAACCCTAAAGTTAAACACAACCTTCACCTAAAACAGCAGAACAAATCTGTGATAGCAGACGTCTAATCTAGAGTTCATTCTAGTGAAATGTGTAAAACTGCTGCCTCTTGCTGTTCAACAGAACTAAATAGCCAGGAGTGGTGGCTCACGCCTGTAATCCCAGCACTCGGGAGGCTGAGACAGGCGGATCGGGCTACAAAGTGAGCTCAAGGCCAGCTTGAATGGCATAGTGAGACCCTGTCTCAAAAACACCAGGGCCGGGGATCTAGCTCAGTGGTCTAAGCGCCTGCCAGGCAAGCACAAGGTCATGAGTTCAATCCCCGGTGCCGCAAAAAAAAAAAAAAAAAAAAAAAAAAAAAACTAAATAGCACTTTCTTAGAACAAATTGCTATTCACTGTCAAGGCCCAATATACATGTACTCTGAAAATGAGTACTGCAGAGAGGCAGGCGTTCCAGAGAGCACAGGCAGAGTACATTTCTCCTATCTAGTCTATACCCCCAAGAGAGCGAGCGCTCTAGCTGTCTGCAGTTATGAACTACATTTTATGCCCTATTCTTTTATTTATTTCCAGAGGTACAAGAGTGCTAGGCAAAATTCTGAGCTAGCAAATTTAATGTTTTTAAACCTTAGCCCTAACCTTAAACCAAACCCCTGGCCTAACACTAAACTTATCCTAAACATAGCTCTAACCAAAGCCCTTGCTCCATACCTAACTGTACACATGACCCTGGCCATAGGTCCAACCTTAACCCTGAAGCCCAAGCCTAACACAACCCTAGCCCTAGCCCTAATCCTACACGTAACCCTAATTCTAGCCCTAGACATAGGCCTAGACCTAGCACTAACCCTGTCCTTAATACTAATCTATCCCTTCCTGTCATCCTGCCCCAACACTAGTCCTAACCCTTAACCCAGCCCTAACCCTAATCATAGCCTAAACCCAGCTCAGCCCTAACCCTAAAGCAGCCTAATCTATACCAGCCCTAACTCTAAACCCATCTCTAGTGCTGGCCCTAACCCAAACTTTAGTACTACTCTAACTCTAAGACTAACCCTAGCCTAACAGTAACCCTTAATCTAAACCTAACCCTAGACCTAGCCCTAATCTTAACCCTAATCCCTAAACCATATTGCAATGTGTGACCATGGTGACAGAGAATGAAAGATGACTCAGAGATAAGATTTCGTTTACTCACTGAAGAGGGCTACAGGGGCTTCTCAACCAAGAGCATCCAGTATTAGGGAAATTCCCAGGAGTAGCATGAAAGTTGAGAACTTCCAGGCTTTTATTTAGAATATCAGTGTAAGAGAAAAAAACAGAAGAAAAGCAGTTTGATCAAGGAACTGTCTCCAGCCTAGGCAGTTTTCTTGAGAAAATGGAAAGGACAATGGGCCTTACACAGCATGTTTCACTAAACTGATCTGAAGTTCTTTTTGTTTAACCATTTGCTCCTTGGCCAAGTCTCCCACATTTCTCCCTTTTTTGTTTTACAGAATGAGGAATGGGGAAGAAGAAATATAGTGTAGACAGGTATAGGACTTGATGCAGGAAGGTCATGGCCTCAGTGAGATGTGTCCCCTGAAACAGCATACAAAGGGCCTTGAGGACTGTATAATAATAATAATAATAATAATAATAATAATAATAGTAGTAGTAGTAAGTATCCAAATGTGAAGGTTGAAGCTGGAAAACCAATTTTGGGGGATTGACCAGTAGACAATATTAAGGTGATTTAAGGTGATTTTGTGAACTTTCATTTCTAATTTATGAAGCTGGGCCTGCAGTCAGCCTTGAAGATTAGTAATCTGTCTGTCTGAATTTGTATGAAAGGCACCATGGAGAAGGTGTTGGACTTCCTCTTAGGACTCTGATTAAATGAGATAGATGTGATGCATATAGAATGGTAACTAGCACCACAACTGTGTGTCCAGAGGGCTTGTTGGTGCTCACCAAACCAGCCGACTATTGCCTCAAGGGTGTCAAGTCACTGTTAGATTTATCAGTGTTGTTCTGAGTTAGCAGTTCAAAGGTAACTGTCACATAATAGAAAATATTTTTGTCTGATATGTTCAAGTGTTTAGGTAATTTGTTCAAGGGCTGAATTTCCCATCCATTCTCTCATGAGATTAGTGGAGAGTCAAGTTTTGGCTCATCTGAGTACCATAATATGAATAATGTTTAACTGAGAAATACTAAAATTATATACCATTGGGGATGTAAATGAATGCAACAACTGCTATCAATGGTATTGATGACTATGCATAATGGAAATTTTTCTGCCAGGAAATCACATGTGTGAGGTAACAAGTGCCAACCACTGGAACAGCCAGAGTAGCCATACTCCCTCCTGCAGTCCCATAAAGAACTAGGAGGTGACAGTTAACTTCGGTCTGTATATGAGGTGTCATCAGAGGATAAAAGGTAGTTTTGGACTTTCCTATATAGCTGTGTCAAAGATAGGTAAGGTAAGAACATGAGTCAAATAAATCATCACTTACCTGAGGTGTATGTGTCAACAAACTCAGAAAGATAAGAAAGCTTTTGATCTTTGTAATTTTGGAGTTGTTAGTGACTTATGTGATCTTTGCAAGGAGCAAGTTTTCAGAAGAGAAGGAAATTCTTGTGTTTTACAGCCTTTGCTCAGCTGGAATGGTGAGTAGCTTTTCTGTAATGCTGTGTAAGCTTCTCAATCACAATTTGAAAAAAGTTAAAGTCTTACTAAATTGAAGTCTTTTCACCATATCCCCCCTTTTTGTTTTACCAACTGAGTTTTTTTATTTTGTTGTTTTGTTTTGCTTTGCTTTGCTTTGTTTTGGTACCGGGGATCAAACTCATGACCTTGCACTTGCCGGGCAGGTGCTTATGCTGCTGAGCTATATCACCGGCCCTATCAACTGGGTTTTGAGGAACACAACCCCAATAGCTTGTGGGGTTGTGAGGGATTTCACTAACATGTTTAACATGCCAGAATTGGAGGGATGTTTGTAGGGAATTGTAAGTATAGGGAGGGGCATTATCTGCTTTAATTTGTGAGGGTCCTCTCATTAGAGAAAAACATGAGAGTAAATGATGTTTAACATGTTTTATGGACAAGTTTATAAATGTATAAACATGTGAAAGATCTCATCATTTCCATTGTGAATAAGGACAATTTCAATATCTTATAGGGTCTCCCCAACATAGGCCAAATCAGCAACAATGTTGAGGGGTTGATTAGGGAACCATTATTTTTTATGAATCATGGTTGTCTTAGAATTGAATTCCTGTAAAATGTTAACAGACAACAACTACAAAGTTTTATAGAGAAAATTTGAGATCAAGGGCAACATAATATATTAGCATAACAATCATGATGACATTATTATATTAAATGACATGAAAAGTTATCTAAATTTGTTATTTTTGATAGTATCATATAAAATGTGTCTGTCTATAGATGTATTTTATGTGACATTGTTGGGACCGTACAGTGTTTGAGCATCTTTAAGTGTTGTAACATATGTATGATATCCACATAATAATTACAAAACCATAAGCCTTAAAAAGTATTTGTATCATTTGGCTGACTCATGTTAGATTGACATGTATTTTTATCATAAATTGTTGGGAAATAAGTAAGAGAGAAGCCAAATATTTGAGTTTAAAAGTTTATCATCATAAATAATTTTAGCCTAGAAGTCAGTCACCCAGTATAAAATGATTTTCAGCCGGGCCTGGTAGCACATGCCTATAATCCCAGCACTCAGGAGGCTGAGACAGGAGGATCATTGTGAGTCCGAAACCAGCCTGGGCTACAAAGTGAGCTCAAGGCCAGCCTGAACTGCATAGCAAGACCCTGTCTCAAAAAGACAAGGGCTGGGGATTTAGCTCAGTGGCCTAAGTGCCTTCCTGGCAAGTGTGAGGTTATGAGTTCAATCCCTGGTGCTGCAAAAAAATAAATAAATAAGGGGCCGGGGATCTAGCTCAGCGGCCTAAGTGCCTGCCTGGCAAGTGCAAGGTTGTGAGTTCAATCCCTGGTGCTGCAATAAATAAATAAATAAATAAATAAATAAATAAAATAAGATGATTTTCAGTTTTTCATCTTTTAAGACCTGTACATTTGCAAAATATAACTTTATTTATTTCTATATTTACTACACCATGAAGTCAGTAATAATGAGTGTCACAAACCAGATTGGAACTACCCAAGGAAACAACTTGGTTTTTGTCATTGACCATTTTCAATGTCTCTGCTAGTCATGCAGAAAAACTCATATTTAAAACTAATTTCAGAAACGGGAGCTATTCCTTTTGTCTGAAAGCACCAGTTAAACCAGAGAAGAAAGTTGAGACCTGGAAAGAAGTGACTGATGAAAGTCAGGGTTATAGTCCCCTAATTTTCTTAGAGCATCAAGGAGCTTTCAGAAAGAATAGTTTGAGCTCAATCAAACTAGCAAGAGCAAAGCTCAAAATAACACCTATATTTCTTTCTATAAACTGTATTTTCCACAAACTCTTCTCAACATACGTGAACCTTTCTAGTTTTTGTCACTATCTTCCTTTTCCCATCTTGGTAGGGCAAATCTTATTATACAAAATCCTCTCACATCAAAAATATATCTCTATTCTTAGAACTTTCTCCATACTCTCTTTTCTGTTTTACTTAGAACATTTCTTTTTATAAACTGCATCCTCCACAAGCCATTCTTGACATAGGTGAAACTTCCAGTTCAGCCTCTATCGTTTTCCCTTTTTTTCTATCCTGATAGGGCTTTTTTAGAATACAAAATCCTTTCATATTGAAATATATCTCTATACTTAAAGCTTTCTCTGTATTTTCTTCTGTCTTACTTGCTATAAACTTTCTATAACAACCATGACTGCAGCTACTTGGATTTTGGGTTTGATTGTTTGTTTGTTTGTTTGTTTGGCAGGGTCTCACTATGTACTGCAGGTTGGCCTTAAACTTGTGTATGTAACCCAGGCTGGCCTCAAACTCACAGTGATCCTCCTGTCTCAGCCTCCTGAGTGCTGGAATTAAAGACATGTACCACCATGCCCAGCTCCCACTTGGATTTTAAAGTGTCCTTCTGTTTCTCTCTCTTTTTTTTTTCCTTCCCTTTGGTCTAAGATTGCTACATTTTAAAATTTAACTGGCTGCCAACAAATCTGTAAACAGCCTTGAAAAAGTACACTTATCCTTACTGAAGAAGTGGAAGAGCAAATTAACCTTTTAATTATAGTCTAAGAACCTTCAATGTACAACAAATGTTTTAAACATATTAATGAAACAAAAATATTAACTCAAGTTGAAAGCCAACAGTAAATTTATCAATTAAGATTTGTAACATTGGGCTCTTGGTGTGACTCTGGGTTGGCTCCCGTGCTAGAGTGTGAGCATTTTATGATTGACTCCCTGTTTTCATTGGGGGGCAGGGAGTTGTGTCCCCCTTCCCATTTCCTGAAATAGGAAATTTTCAAATTTGGAGCAGCACTGATTGACCCAGTGATATCCTTTTTTATGCTTAAGATATTTTTATTTTTATTTTGTCATCTTATAACTATGTCCTATTCACTCTACAATTTCTTTTGTAGATGGGCTCTGTAGGCCATTATCAGAAATACTTTTTTAAAACTCTTTGACTATAGCTACAGCAAATGTTCATATTAGGAACCCTGATTTCTCCTGGAGACAGGATAAGTATGTACTTCTTCTTTTTTTTTCCTTAGCCTCTTTTAAGCACTTTTTAATGGAGGGGTCAAAGTCTGAGGAGAGCAGAAATTCAACCAGAGGTGGGAGAGGTATAAAAAGGGCTTCAGAAGGAACTGAAGGAAGAAGAAGGCAGTTTTAAATAAGCCCTGCTCTGTTTGAATAGAGGCCCTGCCAAGATACCAAGTAACAAGGTGTGTGACTTTTTTTTCAACTTTATTTTAAGAGACTAAAACCAATCAAAATAAAACAGAATCAAGCCAATCAAAACAAAACAGTGAAAGCGATACAGGACTTCAAAATAGGATAATAGGAAATCAACAATGGTTACCATAATGCCTCTTGTTATCTTCAAAATTGCTACCCATCCCATCAGACATAATAAAATCAAACAAAACAGAACAGAATAAACCCAGTCAAAACAGATCATTAAAGAAAACAAAACAATAAAATGGAACAGAACAAAACAGTATGAATGATATTGAATTTCAAAAACAAGATGGAAGAAAATTCCCCTTAGTTGCTATATTGCCTATTGTCCTCTAAATAGATGCTCAGACTACCAGCTTTAGGCCTAGAAAGTCAATTAAACAATACAAGAATTAAGTTGTTTTTGTACCTCAGTTGCTATCAACTCAGCCTGTGATCCCCTGAATCAACTGGTTGCTTACCGGGGTAGGAGGCCTCCTCTTGACTCCCAGACTGTGCACCAGCTGGCTCACAGGAAGGGTGAACTGGCTTATTTCTCTTCCCAGACCCATTTGGTCGCTACTCAAGGTGTGCAACTTTTATGTGACCTAAAGATTGTCTTAATTTTTTACCCACATGTTCCTAGCCCTCTACCTACAGACTTCTCTTCAAAAAAAAAATAAGGTCCAAGAGTTCAATAAGTTGACTGATAAGTGTAATCATTATGTATATCCAGAGTATGAATAAAATTAATTTTTAAAATAGTTCAATAGGTTTAGGTTCAGAAACTTTACACATAAATGTTTTTAAGAGACACTGTAAATGTTGCTTAAATTGTTTTTCCTCTTTCGATAAAGTTTGACCCATATCATAAGCAAAGCAGAAGAAATGAAAATAAAAGAGCAAAAAGAAAAGCAAACAAATTGCTTCCACACACTTAGCAACAGCACAGTTAAAAGACCTCTGGGCTGATCAATCTAACCTTCAACCTTGTGAGAACATGGCTGTAGAGGGAATGAAAGATTACTCAGAGATGAGATTTTGTTCAATCACCAAGAGGGACAGAGGGGCCATTCGGCCAAGAGCAGTCCTTCCCAGCAGAAAACTTCTGAGCTTGTTCTTTACCAGTTTTCTGGTCTATTTCAGTACTACTTTTTCAGCCAGCATCTCCAAAACTTTCCAAACTCTTCCCACAATCCATTCCCAAAAGCTCCTGAGCCAAATGGTTAGGTATAGTCACAGCAATGACCCCGTTTTTGGTACCAAATTCTGTCTTAGTTATTTTTCTCTTGTTGCTGGGACAAAATATCCAACACTCAAAGTTAAAAGGGGAGAAGTTTATTTAGCTCTACAGTTTATAGAGGTTTCAGTCCATAATCCATGGTTCCAAGGCAGGGTGAGCACATGGTAGACGGGCAACAAATCATTGCTGCAACAGACAGCAAAAGCAACAGCCAAGCTCCACAGCATCTTTTTGCTCCTTCTATGCTATATCTAGGCTTCTAGGATTAGGGTAACACCAAACCAACCAGTGAGCTGGTCACATACCCTTCATCTCAGCATCACACATTCTAGGTTTAGCAATCTCTGAAAAAGCTCTAGGACTGCATGAGGCTTTGAGGGGAACATCTAACACAAACAATGACACTTCCTCAACCACATCCCTAATGCTAATGCTAGTCATAAGCTAAGCCTTACCCTAGCAATAGCCTAACCCTAACACTAGCCTCAAAATAAAAATCATTACCGTAACTATAACCAACTCGAACCTCAAACCGAACCCCAACCTCTTCCCCAAGCCCAACCTCAGCCTAGTCTCAGCCCTAACACTAGTCTAACCCTAACCCTAACCCTAACCATTCAATACCAACCCTAGCACTAGCCCTAACCCTAGCCCTAAACCTAACTCTGACCCTAACCCAACACTTACCCTCTTTTTTATATTTTATTTTGAGTCAGGGTCTCATTCAGTCACTGTTAAGTTTTAATCTAGAATGTCTCCCAAATAAATCATGGTTTAGCTCTAAAAGGTCCCCCCAAAGCCTCAAACGTTTGAAGGGATTGGATCATGGGTGCTATATTCACTAGTGGACTCATTCATTGAAGACTTCAGTAGTTTATGTGCCATTAGGAGGTGAGACCTGCTTGAAAAAAGGTCACCAGGGACTTAGAAGAGTGTATTCTTGTCCCAGCTCATCCCTTCTCTCTCTGCTTCCTGGCTGCAGAGGTTTGAGCCGCTTTCCTCCACCATCCCTTTTCTACTTGGAGCCAGCCCACTGTGCTCTAACCCATGAGCCAAAATAAACCTCTTCTTTAAGTTTCAAGTGTTGAGTACTTTGTCCCACCAACGGGAAAGAGACTAATACAGTCACTAAGTTGCCCAGGCTGGGTTCAAACTTTCAATCCTTCTACCTCAGCCTTCCTTAGGACTGGCATTACAGGTATGCATGACCCTGCCTGGCTTCTATGATTTTTTTTTAATTTGGAAAATAGTTATTTTTCATTAAACATATTATTTATGTTAATATGCGGAGTTTATTATATTTTAGTGAATTTTTTATTAAAAAATTTAAAATTCCTCAGTTTTTTTTTTTAAATAATAAAACCCAACAAAACAAAACAGAATAAAGTCATTCAAAACAAAGCAGTGAAACTGGTACAGAACTTCGAAGCAGGATAGTAGGAAATCAACAATGGCTACCATAGTATATCTTGTTATCTTCACAATATTTGTCCATTCCACCAGACATAGCAAAATCAAACCAAATGAAACAGAATAAAACCAATCAAAATAGAACATTGAATAAAGCAAAACAATAAATCGGAACAAAAGAAAACAGTAAGGAGCCGGGTGTGGTGGCTCACGCCTGTAATCCCAGCCCTCGGGAGGCTGAGACAGGCGGATTGTTGTGAGTTCGAGACCAGCCTGGGCTACAGAGTGAGCTCAAGGCCAGCCTGAATGGCATAGTGAGACCCTGTCTCAAAAACAGGGCTGGGGATCTAGCTCAGCGGTCTAAGCGCCTGCCTGGCAAGCACAAGGTCGTGAGTTCAATCCCCGGTGCCGCAAAAAAAAAAAAGAAAGAAAACAGTAAGGACAATATTGGACTTCAAAGACAAGGCAGAAGGAAATTCTCCATATTTGCTATATTGCATACTGTTATCCTCCAGATAGATGCTCAGACCACCAGCCCCAGGCTTGCAAAGTCTACCGAACAATACAAGCATTCAGTTGCTTTCTGTGCCTCAGTTGCTATCAACTCAGCCTGTCCACCGAAGCAGCTGGTTGACCCAAGAGTGGGGGAAGTTCTTGATTCTCAGCCTGCTCACTGGGAGGCTCACGGGAGGCGCTTTCTTCTCTCTTCCTAGGCCCCATCTGGCTTGCACAGCTTACCAGAAGGGCTGTTTGGTTTTTCTTCTTGATGTGCTCCTCCCATGCCCAGCATGGCTTCTGCCAGTTCACGGGAGGCACTTTCTGGCTTCTCTCTTCCTGGGCCCTACATGACTTGTGCAGCTTACTGGAGGGGCTAATTGGCTTCTTCTTCTTGGTGGGCTTCTCCCAACCCTAGAAAATTCTGTTTCAATGTCAAATGCAGTTGTATCAGTAGCCATAACCCACTAAAACTGGAGAACTATGGGATTCTTAACTATTTTTAAAAGTATAAAGGGATTGTCAAGCACCATGGTGCCCACCTATAATCCCAGTACTTAGGAGTCTGGGACAGGAGGATTGCCACAAGTTCAAGGCCAGCCAGAACTATATAGCAAGAGCAAAAAATCAAAAATAAAAGAGTATATAGGGATACTGAGAACAAACGGTACTGGGAAATCTCTTCCTCTCACTGGC
>RJWT010039572.1:0-12642 GCA_004365215.1 Cuniculus paca | reverse complement strand
ATTCAATATAGTGCTGGAAACATTAGCCAGAGCAATTAGACAGGAGACAGAAATCAAAGTAATAAGAATAGGAAAGGAAGAAATTAAGTTATCACTATTTGCAGATGACATGATACTCTACATAGAAGACCCACAAAAGTCCATAGAAAGACTTCTGGATATCATAACCAAATTCAGTAATGTAGCTGGATACAAAGTCAACACTCAGAAACCAGTCACATTCCTGTACAGAAACAACAAACGCACTGAGAGAGAAATAAGAAAAACCACACCCTTTACAATAGCAGCCAAAAAAAATGAAATACTTAGGAATCAACCTAACAAAGGAAGCAAAAGATCTATTCAATGAAAATTACAGTACTCTGAAAGAAGAAATCGAAGAGGATCTCAGAAAACGGAAAGACATTCCATGGTCATGGATGGGAAGAACAAACATCATGAAAATGGCCATTCTCCCAAAATTATTATACAGATTAATGCAATTCCCATCCAAATACTGTTAGCATACCTCACAGATCTAGAGAAATCATTTTTAAAATTCATCTTTAACCAGAAAAGACCTAGACTATCAAAGGCACTTCTGGGCAGCAAGGGCAGGACAGGAGGCATCACAATCCCAGACTTGAAATTATACTACAAAGCTACTGTAATCAAATCAGCATGGTATTGGAATCAAAACAGACCTGAGGATCAATGGAATAGATTAGAAGTTACAACCCAAGTACAAACACACTCAGCCACCTTATCTTTGGCAAAGGGGCCAAACATGTTCACTGGAAGAAAGATAGCCTCTTTAATAAATGGTGCTGGAACAATTTGTAATAGCCAAATCTTGGAAACAACCCAAATGCCCATCAATCGAGGAATGGATAAAGAAGATGTGGTACTTTTATACAGTGGAGTACTATTCAGCTATAAAAAATGATCACATTGAAGCTTTATAGGTAAATGGATGAGATTTGAAACCATACTCATATGTGAAATAAACCAAACACACATGTGTAAACACCGCATTGTCTCCCTAGTGTAAGAAACTGAAAGACTCAAGAAGATACAAAATTCCTGATAAATATGGAGAAATGGTTCTGAAATCCAATGGTGCTTTTATTATTTGATTTGATTGGTTTAAGTCCCTTTCCTACTATTTGAAGGCAATATGTGAGAAGATAGAAACAGTTCTTTTGAAAAATGAGACACTACGGTAGCCATTGCTGGTTTCTTGTTATCCGACTTGAAGACCTGTAATGATATTCTCTTTGATCTGGTTTTATACTACTTTGTTTTGTTTGAATTTGTTGTATGTAAATATATGAACAACCATTTTGAGGAAAGCAAGAGACACTAGGGTAACCATTGTTAATCTCCTGTTGTTATGTTTTGAAAACCTGTATAGCTTGCAGTGTTCTGTTTTGAAATGCTATATTATGTTTGACTCTATTCTGTTTTCTTTTGCTTTGTTTTATTCTATTTTGTTTTGTTTTATTCTCTTTAAAATTAAAAAAAATGGTGCTTGAAAAACTGGCTTTCCATATGCCAAAAACTAAAAGTAGACCCAAGCCTATCACCATACACTAAACTAAAGTCAAAATGGATCAATGATCTAAATATTAAAACAGAAACACTAAATCTGCTGGAAAACAAAGTAGGTAGAAATCTTGAAAACATAGGGGTAGGTGGAGAATTCATGAACAAAAGCGAAACCACACGGGAAACACTTCCCAGAATCAACACCTGGGACCTTGTCTTATTAAAAAGATTTTGCACATCAAAAGAAATCTCCAACAGAGTGAAAAGAAAACCCACAAACTGGGAAAAAAAATTCTAGTCAACTGCCCCTCAGACAAAGGCCTTCTATCTGGAACATATAAAGAATTAAAAAATACCAGGCCCTCGAAATTCAAAGACCCAATCCAAAAATGGGCATCTGAGATGAAAACACACTTCTCAGCTGAACAAATACGAATGCCAAATAAATACATGAAAATATGTTCAGCATCATTAGTCATTAGAGAAATGCAAATTAAAACAATTCTGAGGTTTCATCTCACTCCAGAAAGAATGGCCAGGATCAAGAAACCACCAACAATGAATGCTGGAGAGGCTGTGGGGAAAAAGGAACCCTTCTCCACTGTTGGTGGGAGTGCAGACTGGTGCAGCCACTGTGAAAATCAGTCTGCAGATTCCTCAAAAAGCTCAGACTGGAAGTCCCATTTGATCCAGCTATTCTGCTTCTGGGCATATTCCCAGAAGAAGTGAAATCATCTTACCACAGTGATATATGTGCACCCATGTTTATAGCAGCACAATTTGTAATAGCCAAATCTTGGAAACAACCTAAGTGCCCATCAGTTGAGGATTTAAGATACGGTACTTTTATACAATGGAGTACTATTCAGCTCTAAAAATTGATCACATTGAGGCTTTTATAGGTAAATGGATGCAACTTGAGACCATACTTATAAGTGAAATAAACCAGACCCACATGTGTAAACACCCATTGTCTCCCTAGTGTAAGAAACTGTAAGACTCAGTAAGATAGAAAATTCCTGATAAATATGGAAAAAAGGTTCTGAAGTCCAATCGTTCTTTTATTCTTTGATTTGATTGGTTTAAATCCCCCTTTCCTACAATTTGATTGCAATATGTGAGAAGATAGGAGCAGCTCTTTTGGAAAAATGGGACACTATGGTAGCCATCGCTGGTTTCTTGTTGGCTAACTTGATGGCCTGTAGTGCTCTTTTGTCGTATCTGGTTTTGTATTGCTTTGTTTTGTTTGAGTTTGTTGTGTGTAAATGTATGAACAATCATTTTGAGGAAAGCAAGAGACACTGGGGTAACCATAGTTAATCTCCTGTTGTTATGTTTCGAAGAACTGTGTAGCTTTCTGGGTTCTGTTTTGAAATGCTGTATTGTGTTTGACTCTATTCTGTTTGCTTTTGCTTTATTTGGTTCTGTTTTGTTTTGTTTTGTTCTGTTCTCTTTAAAAAAAAAATAAAAAATAAATAAATAAATAAATAAATTATGAGTGAAACTGCACACTTTTTGCTTATTCTTGATATCTATTTTTGGGGGGTGTCAAGATCAATCAGTAATGATGTCAGTTATTTATTTATTTATTTATTTATTTATTTATTTATTAACAAAGCCCAAACCCACAAAGAATTGCACAGATAATGATAAAATCCTTTTAGAGAATGAATATATTTTAATCGCAGATCCTTGATTTTTAGTGATACTCATTTTACATTAAGGTCTGATACACTATTTACAAATGACTTTCACATATTTATCTTAGTTGTTCTGCAATGATCTTTACTAGGCTGCACTTTATTACCTTGGTTCAGTTTGTCCTGTGTATGGAATAAATTAACTTTCACCACATGCCATTCTGTAATCTCAGGCCTGTCCCAGTGGCTCACCTCAGTACCATAGGCAGGTGTTCTAGAAACTTCTACTAATATGTTTTGTGCAGCGCTGCCAGGATGTGGACCAAAGGATCACTGAAGCCCTCAGATTGTGCAGTAGTTGTTCCATTAGCTCGAAACTCTGCACCTACCACTATTTTAATTTTGCTGATTTTCTGCTTATCCATCTTCCTAGTCTCATTGGAACCAGAATTTGCAGCCTGTGTGTTTGTGGTATTCTGGTATTCTGAAGCAAAACAGATGTGTTTCTGAGATGTGTGTTAATCCGTCCAGGTTTGCAAGACAAAGTTGTTCATCTTTTTATCTAGTACAAAAGGTATTTTCAAGTCACTTCCCGGAGCTATGAATTTGATTTAAATGATTTGGTAATAAGAGAGGTAGAGGCAGGCAGGTTCTTTTCCTTGCTGTCACCACCTTGTCTCACATTCTAGCAAGAACACAAAAGCTCAGTAACTCAGTCCTATTTCTCCTGGAAACTGCCCATGTCCAGGGGCAAGAGGCTAGGCTAGTGCCCTCTGGACTGATCTGTCTCTGTCTGTCTCTGCCTCTGCCTCTTCCTCTGTCTCTGTCTGTCTTTGTCTCTCTCTCTGCCTCTCTCTGCCTTTCTCTGCCTTTTTCTCTCTCTCTCCCCCTCCCTCCCTCTCTCGTTCCTTCTCCCCTGACTGGCAGTCTGACATTAAGGATGAAAGCCTTATCTCACCCTCAAAGGAACAAATACCTTTGGAATCACTTTTTGGAAGAAGTAGAAAGGAGAACTGAAACTGTATTCCAAACCTTTTGTCATTTTTCACTAATAAGAAGAGTGATTATATTTAAGCTGCTCACTTAATGAAGTACAGTTTTAAATAAAAAACCAAGAGCATGTGATTAGATTAGGGACAGCTATTGAAACAGAATATTAAAATAGTCACATGAAAATGTCTTAAGTAATAACAATTTATCTTTCTTTCCTTCCTCCCCTTTTTAATAAATTCTTCCGAAAACATGGCAGTGTTTATAAAAATTTTCTACATGCTCTTCGATGACAACTCTCTCTTTTTATTTTGAACTGACATATATATATATATAATCATAAAATATATATATATAATCATAAAAATGGTACATGTTTATGAGGTTCTATGTGATGTTTTGATATATGTATATATTATGTAATGGTCAACTCAGAGTAGACATAACTATCTTTTCAAATATTTGTCCTTTATTTATGGTGAAAGCATTCAACAACCTTTCATATAGCTTCTTGAAATATATAGTGCATCATTGCTACCTACAGTTACCCTCCTATGCAAAAGCATATAAGAACTTGCTCCTAACTGCAATTTACTCCCCATTGATCAAACTTTTCACATTCTCTCCTCATATCCTCTTTTTAACATCACATTTTCTGTGAACTTATTGCCCTTCTACATAAATCCCTTAAGAACAGAGACTAAATTCATTTACAGCATGTATATGTATGATGTCTAGATCCTGTGTTGTTCATATTACTATACTACATGGTCTCAATCTAGCCCTGAGCAACCTTAGATCTGGGTCTCTTCTTTCTCTGTCTTTAGTCAGCCTGTGTTTGCTGAGGACTGAAACCAATGTTGAAGTACCAGATCCATTTTCAGGTCTGCTTGCAGTTTCCTTTTCAGAAAACAGCTTAAAGATACAAAGGGGAGTCTGAGGCAGACATCAAAGCTGTTTGTCTCACTGTGAAGTACATCTAGGCCCAAATGGAGAGCAGAACAAGGATGCTCCCATCTTCCCTCACACCAGCTGTCCACGTTCAGCACTCAGTGTCAGAACCTTGTGCTCTGACCATCTGAAGCACAGGTCTCTCCCTCCCTTAGTTGCAGGTGTCCCCTACCACACTATCGTCTCAGGACCTCTTGCTCCTTAAAGCTACACATAAGCAATTTGAGATCAAGAACTGCAGTCCTTCCACATTTCCTGATCCCAAATCAACCAGATTTTAGGGGAGTCATGTTGAGACTCTTACTGGAAACTCTAGGTTTTGACTGCTGTTCTTCTGTTCAGTGGAAGGCAGATGTAAATCAGGAAAACTATGTCAAGGATTTAGTTTCAGCAAAATAACAGCATCTATCATACCAAATTGCAATGGTTAATTCAAATTTTATTAGTTTTCTAGTATAAGAGCCCTAAATATGGTATCATGCTTCATGATCATGCAGATTTAAACACTTACTTTTAAATTTAATTCAACAGGTTTAAAGGGATCTGTACTTACTCTATGTTTGAGAAACAATCTTAATTAATATTGACACTCATCATTTTGTGTGCATGTCTTGCTTGGCCAGCAAGATTGCAAGATACTTGAAGACTGGTCTTGTGACTCACATGCTTTTTGAAAGTCCAAGAACCCAGGAACTTTAGGTGATGCTCCAGTGGTGCTGACTGGTGAATGGTGCCATCACAGTTGGGCTCTGCTACCTGGAGTTTTCCTTTGCAGATTTGACAGGATTGAGAGAGTTGTACGTGGGTGAGGTTCTTGGCAAGAAGAGAGCATGAATTTCAATTCTACTGTATCTGTTCTTGGGTTCAATGGGATTCCGACCCCATGGATCCCTGGCAGTTTCCTGCAGACTGTGATGTTCATGCCCTTTGCTGCCACAACTGACCAAGTGCTTTGCACACTCTGAAAGCATCAGTCCAGCCTCTCCTTACTGACATTTTTCATTCTGAGGTTCATTTGTGGCTGTGCAGTTTTATTGCTCCTGATAGTGCTAATACTTCTGCATAAAGTGGCTTCTTTGTTTCCATCCTTTTATCCTTTTGTATTCTCCCTTCGGCACCACTGACCTTTTAGCTTGCATGCTTTTCCAAGCTTGAAAGAAAATCCAGTCTGTCCTTCCCTTTACCTGGCTACTGTCGCTCATTCCCATTCCTTTCTTTCTTCTTTCCTCTTATATCCTGCTCTTCCTTTTTTAGCTTTTTTATTTCATTTTCTTCCCTGTAGCATATTTGGAGCCTCAATAGCCAGAGAGAATGAGGGATGTAAGGTGTGCAGTTTGAGGTTTATCAGGAAACTTCATTGAAAAATGATGACATGGGAAATTGCAATATATATATATATATATATATATATATATATATGACAACAGATGGGAAAATATTTTCAAAAATGATGAAATTTTATACTCTTGCATGCTATATAGAAAAGACAAAAACACATAGAAAAAGAAGGAAGAAGAAGATAAAGGAAGGCAAATAAAAGTGGGGCTGGATGACCTAATGCTTTTGGTTGCCTCTCTAGGAAATATAGAGTTCATGCTGTGCCAGTTCAAAATTAAACCAAAATATTTAATACAGTGTAGAAGGGAAAGTGTGGGACATTCTATCCTATGTTTCATTTTCATTCAAGTTTAATATTTACCACTAAATAGAAGAGAAACTAGGAGCACTGAGGGTCCAAGCCAGGGCAAGCTTTCTCTGTTATTGCACTTAGAGTGGGCAAAAATGCAGGAAAAATAAAAACCTGAGAAGAAATAAGATCATCTGTCTTCTCCCAGGGTCAGGGTGAACAAATGCTACTTCTTAAGGGATTTTTATACTTTTTAGAGATCAAGTATCCTTTCTTACCCATTTGCCTCAGAATTCTCCTCCTCTGACTGCCTGTTCACTGTACACATCTATGTCTTTGCCCCACTGTGTTACTTTGGAAGCAGGTGGAGCAAGCACCCACACAGTTCCTGGGACACAGTTTGCTTGTGTGTTGAGAGTAGACACTGAGCCTTTACTTTCAGCACTCATCCCTTCCATGCTACTGCTTGACTGACTGTTGCACAGAACAGCTGCTCACTGTTGTTAGCTGACTTCACTATGGTGCAGAAATTCTTGCTTGCCTTAATAAGGAAAGGTTAAAGATGTGTCAGTTTAAGGGAGAAGGCCCTGCCAGGGCCATTACCCAGACCTAACACAACTGGGTTGATTCCCAAGAGCTGGCCCTACAGAGGTGTCCACTGGAGTGAGAAGGAAAGGAGGAAGCCAGAGCTGGGATTTTTCTATACCTTTTAGCCAGGAGCCCAGATCTGTGGCTCTCCCATTAGCTCTCCATTGGGAGCCATACACCCCCATGTGCATCACAAAATACAGTAATGGTAGTATGGTTGATTGTAAATTGTCTTGATGAATTGAAAGCGAAATAGGCAATAATGGTATTTAATGCCAGAGACCAGGCCTGAAAACATCCTATATTGTACCAAAAAGATTCCGACAAAATGGTATGTCCCCACAGAATTCTAGTACTAGTGCTATATAATTTAAAAACAGAAGAATGAGCATCAAGACTACATATTCATTTTCTCACAAAATCTGCAGCTCTAGACATGATTTGCTCCAAAGTTTCAAATCCGTTTTCACACTTGGATTTCCTGAAGGAATTACCATATGCCAGGGCACTAGGATGTATCAATAGGAGATGGACACACTGCCTGTCTATGATAAGCAGGTTGAGAGAACCAGGGAAGGTTTCCCACAGGAAGTGATTCCCAACAATGTTAAGGATGAAGAACAATTCTGAAGATTAAAGGCTGAAGACACAGGAAGACGTTTCCAAAAGCAGCAGCCTCTAGAAGAGGCAGAGGAACGGTGTGTGGAAAAATATGAGCTGATTGATGATCCCGCAGTGCGTTATGGGAAGAGTGTTAACTGTAGCTCAATCTTGAAGTGCGAACAGAGGAAGAGAATTGCTCAGATTAGAAGAGTAGACAAAACCCATCTGATAAGTAATGGTAAGGAATTTAGACTTTATCAAGAAGGTAATTGGTAGCCACTTAAAGAGTTTTGCGAGACTACCGGCACTTAGTAGTCTATTAAGTAATGGTAAGGAATTTAGACTTTATCAAGAAGGTAATTGGTAGCCACTTAAAGAGTTTTGCAAGACTACCGACACTTAGTAGTCTATTAAGTAATACTGGCACTTAGCTGTCTGCTTCTGGCTCTAGTTTAACTAAAGGTGTTTACCAAATCTGAATCCAGTAAATATCTTTTTTTTTTCTCTCCATCCTCTCTGCTTTTTATAGTTGTAATTAATTTTGCAATAGCAGCTTCCTAGAGAGTGCCATAAATTGGGTTTGGGAAATTGTTCATTGGACAGATTATCTATAAGATTTTTCCTGATTCTATAAATTCAGGTCATCTCTGTATGCTTAGGCAACTTTTATTAATAGTGATCCTTAGAGGCTGTCTTTTCTTCTTGCAAACATTGTAGTGATCCTAGTGACTGGCACTTGGTTGCAGGGGGCCACCTGTTGAGAGTTTGAATGAGCCCTTTGGATTATGTTACAGATGACATGATCTTATAGGGAGAATGCATGATCTTTCTTGCATATTTCTTGTGTAGGCTTGGTTCTGTTATTCTTGCTTAATCTAAGCACCCAGAGAGTACTCTGGTGTTGTAGTTCTCACACATGAGCACCTGGTTCCCTTCTGTAGCTATCAGTCTTAATGTCCTGCTGTGAATGAGACGTGTGACCTACTTTTTACTGAGCAACTGCTAACATGAAAAGTACTTACTGTTGCCATTTCTTTTGATCTTCTTAGTGGCACTGTTGGGAAGGATTTATTACTTCTAAATTTACAGAAGAGAATACCAAGGCTCAGCAGGGTTAAGTGACTTGTCCAAGAATTACATAGCTCTGGAAGACCCCTGAGAAACAGAAAAGAAAGTGGATATGTTTGGTTTAAATGACAAATGTTCTGGTCTTTCCACACATGTCATTTTCTCTCTTTTGTGAAGTTGTCATAGCTATGCCCTCCCAATCCCTTGGGCTTGTTCGTTCTTTCTTTCTTTCTTTCTTTCTTTCTTTCTTTCTTTCTTTCTCTCTCTCCCTCCTTTCCTTCCTTTCCTTCCTTTTTAAATTTTTTTTTTTGCATGTCTCTCTGCAGAGTTCTTTTATCTGGTCCATTATGCCACTCTTTAAACTGATTTGTGGTTTTAAGTCTTGAACCATGATTGCTTCTGCCATGGACAGATCTTTGTTCTCTTGCCATAGTCCAGCAGGAAATAAATGTAGATTTGAATGTCATACACCCAGTTTCTCTTTCCGATTGTGAAACTGAGTTTAAAACAAGGGTTGTGGGCACTTCCTTCCACCTTATGGAGCCTTTTGCGGTCCCATGTCTGATGTATGAATTAGCAATTGCTCCTTTTAAACTGTAGTAGATCTTAAGGCCAGCAATCATCAAGATTTTTGAAGTGCTATTTATATATTTAGTCTCAATCCAAACTAGTAAACCTTATAGCATCCCAATCCTGGGAAATCCCAAAAGCTCTGTGTAGCCATCAAAGCTCCCTGTGTCCACTCCCCTGGGCCTCTCCTGCCTCTTCCATACCAAGATACCCATTGTTTCTTGTGCTCCATTTCATCCAGTCTGCCTTTCACTTCTCTGGCTTTTCAATGTTCAACCTGTCACAAGATTTTTTCTTGCCAGGAAACCCCTTACCAACTCTGGTGTTAATATCTATTTGTTCTTACCCTAATTAATGAGTACTCTCTGAAAAAAAAGTGTTTTGTAGTCTCTAGAATAGCTCATGCCACTGTATGCATGCATCCCATAGTACCACGTATCGTACTATGTAAATAGTTATTTCTGTTTGTTGTCTACATTTTTTTTTGTGGCACCAGGGATCGAACTCACGACCTTGCGCTTGCCGGGCAGGCGCTTAGACCGCTGAGCTAGATCCCCAGCCCTGTTTTTGAGACAGGGTTTCACTATGCCATTCAGGCTGGCCTTGAGCTAACTTTGTAGCCCAGGCTGGTCTCGAACTCACAATGATCTGCCTGTCTCAGCCTCCCTAGTCCTGGGATAACAGGAGTGAGCCACCACACCCGGCTTTGTTGTCTATATTTGAGTGATATCTATATCATTTATTGAATAATAAGGTTTATAATGATAAAGACTAAATCTTCTTGCAAACATTGTAGTGATCCTAGTGACTGGCACTTGGTTGCAGGGTGGGCACCTGTTGAGAGTTTGAATGAGTCCTCTGGATTATGTTACAGATGACATGATTGCCATTTGAGTTGTTCTGATCCAGTTCTAATGACCCACTCCTGGTTAGAATTTCAATAAATATCACACATTAGTGGAGAATATTCTCATGTCTAATAGAAATTTTTGTGACTCAAAGGAATTTTGATTTATATTATCTTAATGAACTCTTACGAACTCAGATACTCAGATCAGTTCTGTCTTGATTACTTTTCTCTCTTGGTTACTTTTCTCTCTTGGTTACTTTGCTGGGACAAAACACCCGACACCCAAAATGAAGGAAGGAAAAGTTTATCTAGCTCACTGTTTGTGGAGTCCATAATCAGCTGGCTCAAAGGCAGGGTGGCATGGCACAGAGGCAACACTTCAAGGCAATAGCTATCAAAAGCAGCCAGAGCAAAAGGGAGAAGCACAAGGCTCTTCTCCTCCCTTATGTTGTAAGCAGGCTATCTACTCCCCAGGACAGGTGTAGCACTCACATGACCCCTGTGCCCTCCTCTTGCACAGGCTGAAGATATTTACAAAGTAAGGACCCTAGCTCCCTGCTAAGTCTCTTAGTTAAACCTCTAAACTTCTCAAGTTGACACAATGTATCAACCATAACAAGTTCACAACTCTATTTCAAAATATTGTAGGATTCATGTTTAATTCTAACCTCCTAACTCTAATGGGATTTGTTTATGCTTACCAAGGTTAGTTAGCCTGTAAAAGGTAAATGTAAAAGAAGAAAATATTCAAGAAAATGCATACAACAATGGTTATAAGCTCAGCACTAGCACCAGACTTGTTCAGCTCCAATACTGTTTCATAGGTACATGACTTTGTGTGAATTATTTAGTTTCTCTATAAGCGTGTTTCTCCACTTGTGTAATCAAAATAATAATAGCAATTTCCAAAAGATTGATAAGAATTAAATAAGAAAATGTAGGCAAAGTGTATAGCCCATTGCTGGGCATCAAATTAATGTCAAATGAATGTTAGCACTTATACACATAAGGGATTACTATTATTAAATTAATAAGGAATTAATAAATATTGATTGATGTGTTTTAGCTTTCACCTCCAAATCATAGCATCAAGTTTTCTCTTATAACACTTGGTAAGCCTTTGTCAGAAAGTCATGATTGGAGATGACATCTACACATGGATATGGAATACTGACAGGTATTAAAATCTCTGACAGGAAATAAGCAAGTAGATTCTGTTAGGGGAGGGAAAATTATGGTGACTCTACATTTTTCTCTATAATCTCCACATGATTTTAATTACTCTTTGCCCACAATGGAAGCATTTATCATAATATTTTTTCTCAATCACAAACATGCCCACATTATTTTTGGGTACTATGGTAACCTTATAACCTCTCCCAGAGCAGAGAAAAGGCAGGCACTCTGACATTTGGAAAAATGAGGTGTGCAGTTATTTTTAGACTGGCTGAAATAGCAGCAGCGGGTTTCCATTTATAGGAACCGTAGGAACCTTCTCCTATGTCTGGGACAAGGTAATGACTTCTATGAAATAATGACTTTGCCATCATAAACTTTACCCCAGTGATGATTACATGCCTCGTTAGTGGTCTTTGTATTGTGCTATTTTGTCTTTTTAGTATTAAGAGAATGAGGCCCTGGTTGTTCTTCACATTTTGTCATTTCTTTCTTCTTGGGCTAGAAGAAAATGAAAAGCAGAGGCAGACTACCTCTCATGGCTAAATTGTTCCCAGCTAATAAAACTGCAGGAACTGTACGTTAGAGTGTCTTTCATAAATCAGCCCTGGGGAGAATTAGGTGCTGAGAGATGGAGGAATGATGTTTAATCATCACTTGTAGGAAATCATTAGCTGCACACCCTCATTCTGCTACTTGGCCATTTGTCATTCACCGAATGCTAGTTTTCCCCTAGACCATTAACATTTCTCAACGACTTTCTAAATGCAGGGAAAAACCACACAAGGGGTGAAGGATGGGGGAACATTATGGAAACACACAACTGAGAGGTGTCTCTTCCTCTTGCTCCTGCTCCTGTGAATGTAAATGGATGAACATAAAAACAGGATGATCACTCATCAGAGAAGTTGACTGCTGCCGCATGGCCTAGAAATGCCTTTGCTTGGTGTTCTACCCTGTGAAATTGCTTCCTAGATATCTTTCCTTAGGCAACGTGAGAGACAATGCTATCTTTTCTTCATTATCATAAACTCATAAGGGACTAGGAAAAG
>RJWT010039571.1:0-12643 GCA_004365215.1 Cuniculus paca | reverse complement strand
TATGTACTTGACTCAGAGTTATGGCCATCGAGTGAGAGAGTGCCAATGAACATGTTTGTTGGCTGTAAATCCACAAATGGTTGCTAATGATTGCGATTATGAAAATAATAGTCGTTTGTTAGTAAATATTTGTCAAAGCTAGTCCACACTGATGGAGACAGACTCTCCAGGGAAGCTGCCAACGTGGAGATAAGGAAGATACCAGCCCTGGTCTGGAATTGCATCACTGATTCTGTATTCCCAGTAGTACATTTCAGGTCTTGCTTTAGGAATTTGTTTTTTTTTTTGTTTTGTTTGGTAGGAACAAGAAGCCCCTGGAGCCAGTAATGTTGTCATCAAATGTAGCTGGTAATTAGGCTCCAAAGCAAACTAGTGGCAGGAGACAGAGTTGAAACATGAATTGCTTTCCGCAGGTGGAGGGTTGGCTCCTAGAGGCAGTGTACACATCTTGGCTATTTTTATGCTTCTGCATACAAGAAGGTTCAAGAGAATCTGGGTAAAGCAATTAGCATCCCTCTGTCTGCAGGCAAAACTGGTTTGAACATGTTTCTCTGTTCTTGAAGGCTGCTGGAGACTTGGCAGTTTATCTGATGAAAGATTTCACTAAGCAAAATGTCTTCACTTACAAATCCAGCCACTTTGCACTCTTAGTCCAGCCAAATTTGTTTTTCTCTAGAGTCCTTTCTATAACCACGAACCACCAAGAATTCATTCATGCCCCAAGAGCCCCCTCTAAAATTATGAAGATTTTACTCTATTTATTCAAAAATGTCCAACAAGCACTGTTAATTCTTTTAGCACAGGCTATTTGCATGTCATGATTCTCCTCATTCAGACGAAATACGTTTTAGACATGTATTTTTCAAGCATATTCTGTTTATATGACACTGATTTCATCGCTATAAAAAGTATGCTTACTTTACTGTAGGTTTCTTTTACCTCCTTCAAGGAGAACAAGACCGAAGTCCCATCATTAAAACCAAAACCCTCCATGGACCCTTCCTATTTGAAACTTAGAATTTTGGCCCAGCCAAGCAGCTGTCTCTGTAGTCTTTTATAGTTGGTTCCACACAAATATTTCCTACCTTTGGTCCAGATTTTTACTTTTCTCTGTGTAGAGCCCATTCTCTTGTTGGTATGACAATACATGGACACTTTTCTGATATATTGACTGGCAGGAATGGAGAGAGAGCTGTTTTCCAGTGGTGCAGTTTATACCTTCAGCCTTCATCAAACCTGACTTTTATCCAAGATTCGGGATTTTTTTTTTCTGGTTACGGTTTTGGTTTTCCAATCCAGTGCTCATTTGAATGTTACTGTTGTCTATTTGAACTTGGTTCCTTGGCGTTTCACTGACAGATGTTCTCAGTGGTTCAGATGTAGTTCAGTCAGCCTTGTTCATCAAGGGGATTTTCTGCCTTCTTGCTTATGATTCTAAGAGATCTTTCACCAAACAACCATGACACACCACTGAAAATTTTTAATTTACTTATTTATGTCCTCAGTTTCCCCCACTAGGTGGTGACCTTTTGCAATGCAGACAACTTCTTTATCTTGTTCATTATTATACCAGTGCCAAGAACAGGCTTTACTGAAAACTTGACATTGATTTGCAAAATGAACAAATTTTCTTAGTGTATCAGTCATGCTTTACTAGGGAAACAGATATAACACAAGATATACAAATATATAAGAAATTACAAAATTGGCTTACAATGGTCAGCCACAAAGTCGGATGAGGGAGCGTGCAGAGGGTGTCTGCACACGGGAGGCTGAAGGGTCCAGCCCAAGGGCTGGAGCTTACTGCAGTGTCCCGTACAAGTCCGTGTCAGAAGGCCAATGGGTTTACGATGGAACACTGAAGAGTCTACAACAAAGACTGAAGAGTCTATGACGAAGGCTGAGGAGTCCCAGGCAGAAGCTGAACAGTCTGTGCCAGAAACCAGGAGACCACGTCCAAGCTGAAGGTGAAGACTGGAGCTGCTCTGAAGAAGCAGCCACCAGTCCTTCCTCATTTGCCTTTTATTGTATGCAGGCGGCTCCCCTGGGGTGGATGTAGCGCTCACACCATCTGCCTGCCCTCCTCTAGCACATGCTGAGAATGCTACAAACTAAGGACCCTGGCCCCCTGCTGAATCACTTAGGTAAACTTCTGACTTTCTCAAATGGACACAATGAACAATATCCTAGAATGGTAAGGGCTTGTCCTCTTCAGCCCAGGATGGAGAGCTGCTGAATCCTATAGTTAAGCTTTTAGACTTCTCAAGTTGACACGATGCATAAACCGTAACACTTAGCTTCCATTTTCCCACTGACCAGATTACACAATTCTAGATCCCTTACCAGAGCATCTGGGACACTTAGAGAATTCGACTGATCAGTGCTAATCTGTCAGCAGTTCCCAAAGTACAAATGGAATGACCTCCCTATACTTCTGAGATGAATGAACATGAAGGTTCATAAGAGTGTGACAATTCATTTCAGCCTTCTCAGCTTACAGATGAGCCAGTGGAGCCCTAAGGTAATGCTTGCCGAGTGTCCTCCAAAAGTTTATGGCAAATCTAACATCCACCTATTTCAGTGTATTTTCCTTACTGCCTGTTCTTATTTACTTACAAACACATACATCAGTTATTTGCCTCCTTAAACTAACCTACAGGGAGGCAAATTTAACCCTGAGTTAGATATAGTAATTCAGTCCTGAACCTATGATAGAGTAAGATATGAGCTAAGTGAGAAATAGAGCACGGTGTGTGTTGGGGTTACCACAGAAGTGGCGTCCAGTTGCCCTTGGTAGCAGCAACAAGAAAGGACCTCTGTCAGGCAAGGTCTATCAGCAGCAGTGTGCATGATTACGGTGTTCCACTTGTGCTTACCTGACCAGGGAGGTGTCAAGTAAATAAGGCAGCCACTCTGAATATAGGACAAACCGTAGTCTTCATCTGCAAAGACCCACTAGATTATGTTGAAGCGAAACCATCATAAATTGTCTCACATGTGCCTCGTTATCACGTACTTCTTTTTATTTCTGATGACCTGACAAGGGCATTATTACCTCCTCTGTGAACACCTGTCTGCCAAAGTTTAGAACAAAGTTCAGAACAAAGTTTAGACCTTCTTGCCTTTTATGTCCAATAAATTCTGTAGTTTGCTTCTGTCCAGAACTGTCATGTTAGAATCCCCAAAACTTCAGGAAAGTTTCATATTGATTTTCTGCTAGGAAAAGAGTGAAGAAAAGTGTATCTTACTCCTAACCCCCTGTTTTGATTTCTCTTTCAGTGAGCACTGGCTTCTTCACATCTTGAGCCTTAAACTCTTTGATGCCGTCTCTTTAAGCATGAAATACAAGAGTATTGTGTTTAGTTGGTAGGCTTGGATGAGGGCAAACATAAAACATTTGTGTGGGTTCATATTTCTGTGGCAATAATTGATGTCAGACTCAAGGCTGTCATATTTGTCCTCGCTTTCTACCGCGAGCGTCTGGTGTCCCATGAGTCTTCAGTTGTGTCAGCTTTCCGATCCCGCGTGGAGTTCTCGCGGGTTTTTGCGGGAGCAACTTGACAAGGGTGGCATCCAGGATGTTGATCCCCGCTCTGTCCCTGCAGGGCTTATCATTATGCTTTGCCCACAACAGGGACTCAGTGCGTGAATGAATGCTTGGATGCACTTTTCCAGTTTGATTCCATGAACTGCTTAATTCTATTAGATGTGCTGCCTAGGTTTTCATAAGACATTTAATTAGTACCTATTTCTTACTGCTTTGTAATACTCCATAAATGTTTTGTTACTTTCAGTACAGTCCAAATGAATGGAAATTAAAATATTTCTAATTACAGAGTAATAATTTCAAAGTCTTCCCACAAATGCCGTTGGGCTCATAAGACTCAATTCCTGGGTTATATGGCTACCTTTTCGTTTCTGAAACATAAAATCATAAAGTCTCCAGGTTTCATAGGCTTTTTGAGATCCTATCTAAAATGTTACCATTCTCCAGATGAGGAAGCCGACATTTGCCTTATCCTTAGAGAATGAATTAGGGATGCAAAGTGTCCTTAATCAAGATTTTGGGTGTATGCACAACTTTTTCTCATAAAAATGTAACATTTTTATTTCGTGACTCTTCCTAAACTGACTGGTTCCAGGGATACCTGCTTACTTTCTAGTGTCACTGTTCTTAGTGACAGCCCAGACCTCTGTTGATAGCTAAACTGAGACTGCTTTTGGTCAGGGTGAAAGAACAGTAATCTTCTTAACCACAGACAAACTCCCTTTGTTCTGCTGACTTTTATTTATGTCTTTCAACATGCATCTTGAAATTACCCCTATCTCAAGTTCAGTGGTCAGTGCGTAAGAATTGAAGTCATCATTTGTGTATTGTAAGCCTGTAGCCCTGCTTTCCAGCATCTTGCTACCTCTGAGGTCTTTATAAAGATCATCATTACTTTGGGAAAAAGAAGCTTAACAAAGATGAGTTGGGAAATAAAAAGGGATCATTGCCCAAGAGTCAATAAAGAGATGCAGGGTGGGAAGAAAGTGAGGAGAGGCTGTGCCCTGGCTTTACAAGATCTGGACTGGAATGCTGGCACTGTGTCCTTTAAGCTTGAGGCAGTCGGGAGCCCTGGACACCTTGCCTCTCTGTGTGCCTGGTGTGGGAAAGTGAAGAACAGCTTAGGGCCATGGATTGCTCTATGCAAATTCCACATGTGGAAACCCATGTTATTTAAAATCCTATCGCTAGTAGCTCCTACTCTGAGTCTTGTTTGGTTCAGTGCCTCCTGAGTAGTAACAATCTGCAGCAGTGGCCATTTGTTTAGCATTTTACAGCCTACAAAATAATTTATTATCATTCTCTTACTGAAAGCATCATTTAATATTGTTCTAACCAATGTTCCACTTTTTGTTAGTAGTTTAACTCTGTTCCTGCTACACTTCTCAGGTGGTTTACATTTTACAGAGAGAAATAATCTAGGAGAATAAAGAACTTTGTGACACAAATTAGCTTTCAAGTAATCAGGGGATTTATGTGCACATTTTGAAATTTCTAAACCCATGTTCTTTCCCCTAGGATATAGTGGACATAATCATTGGGCATAATCAGTGTCATGTAAAAAGACTTGTTCTATCCAGCCTCTGGCTGCTTGCTCTCCCCTGTGTCCATCAAAATAATCTAGAAAGGACTTTGGTCCCTGAAAGTATGCAGCCTCCAGATAGAAGCAGCTCCTTTTCATCCTCGTGGTTCTCATTCACTATTTGAAAGTTTGAAGTTTCATTTCTTCTAAGACTCCGAAAGTGCAAGTCAGAGGATAGCAGTCACAATATCCAGCAATTTCTCTCACACTCTGTCTTATAAATATGATGAGAACCACTAAAGGGTGTTTTTTTCCTAAAATTCTGTGGTAAAGAGAGAGGTCGATCATGCCTTCGAGTAAGGAAAGCAGTTAGGCTGCACGAGGTCACTTTAAAATCCCAACCTGGCTGATATATTCTGGTGTAGAACAGTAAAACTTTTTTTTTTACTGCCTTAATAGAGTCTTATCTAAATATCTGAAAACTCGCTGCAAGCACTGTTACTCTAGGTTAGATTTTTCAGACCTTATGATGTCAAGTGGGATAACTGATGTTTATTCTATAGTTAGAGCCCCCAAGGCCCCAGCAAACATTTTGCACACCATTTCTAGGCTCAGCAGTAACTGTGGTAAGCATTGTAAGACTGAGCTAACACATAAATAAATAAATAAATAAGGAATTATTTGAGTAAACAGAAAGGCGGGGGTGGGAGAGAAGGGTGGAGACCATTGGATTGAGTCACACAAGCCTGAGTACAAAGCCAGCTTCACCACTTACGTGTTACATAGCCCATTGAAAGTTAATTTTTTTTTATAATTAAAAATATTTATTAGTCCATTTCTACAGTACATAAGGATTACATTATTTGTGGGGAGTTGGTGCATGTACATAGCACATCTTTAGTTGTACTATCCACAAACAATGCATTATAAATTGCTCCTTTACATGTAAGATATAAAAACATACCCATCAAGTTAATGGCATTATTCTAGTCTTACTTCCTAGAATATTCAAAGACACCAAGATTTGTGATGAGAAAGGTGTTTTTCCT
The DNA here is from genome assembly GCA_004365215.1 of Cuniculus paca. Lineage (NCBI taxonomy): Eukaryota > Metazoa > Chordata > Mammalia > Rodentia > Cuniculidae > Cuniculus > Cuniculus paca. The sequence continues at coordinate 6,525 of RJWT010039571.1, read as the reverse complement.
AGCCATCTTCTTTCATCTTTCTATCTATTTTAAGAACCCAAGGTTTCTTCATTTTTTCCAATTGATGGAGAAAGGGAGTGATAGGTTCAGATCTTTGTCACACTTCTTGTACAATCAGGAACCAGTATTTGTGAACTCAAGAGAAAGTTGAGATTGTTGGAAATTGTGTGTTACCAACATAAAACAGTACCTCGTCTCACAATTAGAAGACCAGATAGTGAAACTACTGGAAGCCACATTGTGACTTCCAAAGCTAGAGAAATGTTTTCTCTTGTGACAGTGAATCCTGTGCATGTACAGAGACCTCAGCTTCCATCCACTTATTTAATTCTGTTGAACCCCAAATGGGTCATTGTTATCCCCTTTTCACAGATGAGGAAACTGCCTGTGAAGTGACTTGACTGTGATATGAAAAGACACAAGCCAGTGCTCAGATCCCAACTTGCTCTGAAATCAAGCGACAGTTTCCTCCACCTTGAGCCTTGTTTCTGGCTCCCTCCTACCTCTAGAGCAAGCTCAGGCTTTCATGTGCACAGAAAGTAGCCCCATCTGATGTGGCAGGCATCCAGACCACTTCGGAAAATGGTGCTGTGTTTGGGACTTGACTTTTCCTCCTCCCTGATCCCAACTCGGGGAATGCTGTTGACTGCGTGGATTGTCACGCTGGCCCTAGCCATGGCAAGAGAATTAGAAGAGTGCCAGATTCATGGTTACAGTCCAACCTTTATTGAGATCAGTCTGTTGATATGAGTCACGATAAGAGTGACAATCTTTGCAAAGCATTTTGGCCCAGCCACATAAAAGACAACTTAGAAAAAGCAATGTCTGTAATTTCTACCTTTGTCTCCTCATAATTTTAGTTATAGTGTTTATGAATGTTGACTCTGAATGTGGGCTATAGTTGTACCATCTCTCAAGCTAATGGGACCATGAGGTGTGGTGAAAAGATGTCATCTTGAAAACTTGGAAAGCCATGTTCTCCTCCTGCCTCTCCAATACATCCACCTGCCCTTCTAAATCTGTTCTCTCAGCTACCCAATGTAAAGAGTTAATTGAAAGTTTGCAGATTTCATTGTTTGTTTGTTTAAAGTTGTTATGACTAGGAGTTAAAATGGCAAAGAAATAAATTATACCCTTTCTGATGATGACTATCTTCTTAAAAAGAACCAAAGCAAAATCTTCATTTGTTTGCATGTAGTTAAACCTTTTCCTAAGTAGGACATTCATCTTTGTTCAGTAGGCTATGGAAGTAACTTTTCCTGTACCTATTTATTTATTTATTTATTATTTTATTATACTTGCATATTTATATTTTATAGTAACATGACAAGATATACTTACTTGCAGTATCGCTTTTAAAATGGTTTGTTTTCATTTTCTCATTTTAATGAAGGCATAATTTGCATTCAATACAGTACTTAGATCATGAATGTTCCATTTCATAAGATTTAATAATTACATGTAGAATTCCAGAAAGTCCCTTTGTGTCTCTTACCAGTGCAGCCCCACCTGCCATCCTTGGAGGCAAATACTTTCTGAGTTCTCTCCCCATAGTTGTTTAAATTTGGATAACCATATTTATACCATACCATATTTATTTTGTGGTATCTGGTTCTTTCATTCAGTGTGCAGCTTTTGAGAGTCCTCCATGTTGCTGTGTCAGCCATCTGTTTCTTTTTGTTGTCGAGTATTCCCTGAATATGCCACATTCCATGAATATACTATAACTAGTTTATTCTCCTCCTTTTAAATTTTATCGTGAATACAAGTCTTGGAAATGTGGGTGAAATCCACCTTCCTTCAGTTACAAGAGCCTCGGGGTATTTACTGCAGTGGTCCTGCCCACAAGCCTGGACCATTAAGCACATCTCTGTGTCTCTAGTGGTAGTTCTTTATTCTTCCACCATTTCTAGTACTGTCATGCGGAGGTGGGATGAGCTGTGACTTGAAAGGCAAGAATCCTGGGCTTATCTGGCAACTCTTCTAAATCTTGGCAGTGTACCTGGCCACTCCATCACCAGATCTCAGTTTCACCATCAGTAAAATGGTCTTGTTGGACTGGACAGTCTCCCCAGTTTCTGCTTCTCTGGCATGCTATGGTCCTTCAGAAATTCCTCTTCTGGACTCTGATTATCTCTTCTCCTTTACTTGCTCCTGCAGTTACCTGTCTTTTGCATCTCAGTGGTGAAATATCTAAAGTGTCAGATTATTTGAGGTAACATTTCTGGTCTCTCTTCTCCTCCCACCATCTAAACATCTTTTTCTAGACCTAGACGGTAGAGGAGAAATGTTGAAGAACGTGCTGCAGGAACAGTATTCCTCAAAAATTCTGGATCTTACATTTTGATATTTTTTTCAAGTTCTTGGAGTGCTATTAACTTTTTTTTTCCTTTTCTTTCTTTTTTGTACAAGGATTGAACTTGTAACCTCATACTTGCTAGGCAGGCTCTTGTGCCACTGAGGTGTATCTCCAGCCTGAGTGCTATTAACTTGAAGAGCTCATTGTGAATAGCATATTTTATTGTATGTTTATCATACTTCAAAACTATATTATAGATTTATTCTTTGTGTCTCTCATCTTTATTTAATTTTTGTCCTTGACAAAATTTACTTTCTTAATTATTGACTTAATTTCTTTCCTTCTAATTTTTAATAGAAGTTGTAGAATCTGAATTTAGGTACCAGGTAGTCAAAAGTTCTGAGCTACCTATAGTTCTTATTCACCTTAAAATGTCTCTTTTGCTTTAGGACTCAATTTATGCCATGTCTTCTCTCCCTTTTCACAGTTCATAGCGGAAAAACCTCCCCGTATGGAAACAAACAAAATCTCTACCCATATGAAAACATTCTTTAGGATTTTTTTTTTATTTTAAAGGGAAATTCTGTGTCACTTTAAGAAATAGGATATGTCCCTGTCTTGAGAAAGACTGAGGGAGTTGAACAGCAGCATATTTTTGCAGTTTCTTAAGTCAATAATATGATTATTTTGGTTGACAAGGAAATGTACAAATTTGCATATTTACCCAATCTAGTGGTAAATTCAAAATTCCATTTCTAAGTAAAAATGATTTTGAGAAGTATCTACCATGGAAGCAGTGGAATAGCAAAAATACAGACTTTAAAATGAGAAGGATTAAGTTTTTAATACTTACCCATCTACATTACAATTCAAACAACTTTGCGATAAATCACTTCACCTCTCTCGATCCTCCTGCCTCAGCCTCCCAGAGTGCTGACATAGCATACATGCCCTGAAGCCTTAATCTTATTTTTGCATTGGGAATAATAATATCATTTATCAAGGTTGTTTTCAAGAGTAGAGTACATGTAAAGTTCCTTGCACATAAGATATGAACCCAATAAAGATAATAATGTAATTTCTTAGGATTTGTCATTTCTACTGCTTCTTATTGTCCCATCAGAATTAGTTTCTCTCATAAATGTTTACTGAAGCCCAGAGCTTGAGACACGAGCCTTGGCACTTCTAAAGTGAAGTGAGAGTTTCATTTTTACACTCACATGGCTTCAGACATTCCACGGCTGCTTTGTATCTTACCAAATTGCTATTAGATTCAGAAAACTGCGGTTTCAAGACCTGTCTGGTGCCATTTCGCCGTGAAGAATCTAGGGGAGCTTAAGCAGGACGCATCCTGCGTGAGTACCGTGTGCACTGCCTTGTGGGAAGTGAGCCTATACGTTGAGATGAGTTTTGTGATTTTTGTAGGTAAAGCTCAGCTGGCCCCAGAATCTGGAAATGATAGGACATTAAATCCCTTGTCAACAGAAGAGGTGAGGGAGGTAAGAAGCTTGAGAGAGATTCGAAATTCAATGAGTTTGATTACTGGGTTACAAAATAATCCACACAGTAATGTGAATTCTCACTTGCAAGGAACGTATTTACCTTGCGTTTGAGAATTAGCGTCTGTGATTTGTTCTCCTTGATCGAGCCAGACTGAGAAGTGTTTCTAAACAGGCCTCCCTGGCAGCCTCTTTCTTAATTTGCCTCTAGGGTAGACACTGTGTACCTTTGACAAGAAGAACACTGTGAATGGAGACAGTGTGCTCTGGAACTCAGAGCACTGGCATGAGAACCGGGAGTTCTTGAGTCTGTTGTTTCTGCCAAAGAATGACTTTGACCTTGGGCCAGCTGGTCACAAGCAAGGTGAAGGAAATCGTGTTTGCAGTGGACTGAGTCCTCATCCAAGAGAGATGCTTCATGACTCCAAAGTGCTGATTTCTGTTGCTTGGCTCTGATAACGAAAATGGTTGTAATTACTGCCCAAGCCTGAGGGCCATCCTCTTTGTCTTCTAAGCCTGTTCTTCTGCTTGGATCTAGGTTCTGCTAAGCTAGATGAGGATTTACACTGTTAACCTCAACAAAATCAACTCTTTGCATGTGTGCCTTTATTTAGTCTGTCACTAATTAAGTAGCACTTATTTTGCACCAGACACTGGGCTAGCTTGAGGATTCCAAAGATCCCACACCAAAGAGGTCAAAATACAGTGGAGAAAAACATGCATGAAAAGCTGGAACACAGTATTACAAAGGCCACAAGTGTATACCTGCAAAACGTTTATGGGGAATGGAGAAGGAGTAACCATTTCTGTCTGAGAGGGCCTTATTTAGGGAAGGCTTTGGAGAAGATGGTGTGCATTACTGGACTCAGGAGTTCTTCAGTCATAGATACAAGTGAGAGTAATGTAAGGAGAAGCACCCAGGAGAAGAAAGCCTCCTTTCTGCTACATTCATAGAACTAGAAGTAATCTGGTTTGGGCAGAAGGTATATAGGAGAATGGTTGGATGTCAGCAGCGTCAAGGCTGTGAAATTTCTTACCACTAGCAAGAGCTGGATTTCACTTGTAGCCAGACAGTAATGGGTAGTAGAATTAAAATATTAAGTGGACAAAATTCATAGGACTTGGTTCTTGATGGATGTAAGATAAGGAAAGTTGTTGCTGGCTGATGTCAAGCAGCTTTCAACAGTGACAAAACTGTAGCTCTGGAAGTTTATCTGACAAAACAGTTTATTTATTTGAGTAAAAGGCAGAAGGGATTATATTATGTAAGATATTGTTTGTATTTGGGGAATTCTGTGTGGAACAATGAGCCAAATCAAACCAGGGAATTGAGGACATTTCAGATCCTATTCTTATGATTTTAGATATGTGACTCTACGAGAACGTGATACACAGTTCATTTAATTTGATATTTATTTTTAAAGAAAATCTGATCACAAGATTAGTAATAATAATATATCAGAACACTGAAAAGTAAATGCAGTCTTTGTACCGCTATAAGAACAACTCACGTTAGCTATAGTGACTAAAATGTCATGTTCTTTTTCTGGATCTCACATATTGAAAGGAACATAGACCGACCAGATCCTGTGCAAAAGAGAGTGACTGGGAAGGTTTAATGACAGAAATATCCCATAAAGAAAGATGGAAGGAGCCCAGGTTGTCATCTGCATGAAGAGAGCCCTGAATGGGAAAGTATTTCCAGTACTCTTTAGGGATGTTACACTGAAAAACCAGCTGCCTTGTCTGTAGATGGCTTGTTATAATGAGTGCTTTAACTCTGAAGCTTCCTGCTCCTACAGTGGACACCTCCCAAGAGATTCAGTTGTCCCTGGACATGATGCAGTCTCAGGAGCTGGACAAGCCCCCAGTGACAGAGGATGTTATAGAAGAATTCATGGACCAGATGGACTGGGACAGATAGTACCTAAAATCTTCAGTCTGACCTTTCTTCATGATTCTGTGGGAAATTCTGGCTCCTTCATAATTCCTTTGACTATAAAGTTAAAGAAATAATTTTCTTTAATTAATAGACAAGCACACAAAGGAAAACTGTTCTCCTTTCATATTTGGAGATGTTATGAATATGCTGGATACTCTGGAAGAAAGTGAATCATATACATATATTGCTCTACCATTGTAGTCTCATGTTATTACTAGAAATAGATAAATAATACATCACACAATTGGAAAATCTCGTTGCCCTCTGTATGGAGGAAGAAGTCTATTGTGTTTTCTTACTCTATGGTTTGGTCATGACTATTGGTTAATATACCCTTTAGCATTTTGAATAAAGTTCACTGGCTTCATGAAGTTGTAATGCGTGAATGTCATGTGATCCCCACCATAAAAGAGGTCGAGCAGTGTCGTGAAAGAACAGACAATTGGAAAAATGATTAATAAAGGAGGTAATAATCATATACCCTGAGCTCTAAAAGTTGAGGCATTGAACTAGTTAAGAAAAAAAATATGCTCAAGGCGTAGACAATACTGCATGGAAAGTTTTTAAAAGTTTGAATTGACAAAACTATCAAGACTGAGCGGGGGCAGGACAAGGAAATAGGTGCCTGGCAAGGGTAGGACAGTATCCTCAAAGACCTTGAATGTCACATTAAAACTTTTGGCAATGGGAAGTAGTCACTCCCCTAAGAGCATATTTAACTAGATTTAGCCTCTTGAGTAATATCTTCCTTCTTTTCTATCTTTGATAGTAAACATATCATCTCT
>RJWT010039570.1:0-12643 GCA_004365215.1 Cuniculus paca | reverse complement strand
TTATTCTCTTTGTGGGCTTCAAGTCATATTTTAGATTCTTCCTTGGTTCAGAGGACCCAGTTCCTTCCTTCTTGTCCTCTCCATGATGTTATATTCCAGCATCTGAACTGTTTCTCTCAGAGAGACTGTTTACTCTGCTGCTTACTGTTCTGCCATCTTTAGCTCCTCCCCCTCGACTGTCGTGGTCTTTAAGTATCAGATCCTCAGAACCATATTATCAGGGGGAAATAGCACTTGGGCAAGGCCCCAAAGGACAGTGGCCCTAAAAGACAGGGGCAAAGCTGTGAACACTGCAGCTGGTGGTTCCTTTATAGAGAGGGTCAAGCCCAAAGCGACAATATACAGAGATCACTTTTCCTATGAATGGCAATCAACCTTTGTCCTAGGCTGCTTCAGTGTTTGTGCAACTGACTCACCGTGGTCATGTTACAAGGTCACGGCACACTGGTGCGATGGCATGTGCTCACTTTCATTATAGCTGAGGGAACCCAATCTGCTACCAATAGAGACTAATTGTCGCCCTCTATATGGCATCAGCACTTGAAGAGACCAACCAGGCATCTGATGGAATGTGTAGTAATAGGGACTATCGCTTTTTCCATGAAGTTTTCTGTGTTAAGTCCTTGGTAGAGTCTGTGCAGTCAGCTTCCCACCACACAAAAGGCTTTCTTATAAGTAGGACTTAATTAAGGCGTGAGCGGACCTGAGTTGTGTAGATGTCCTATGGCAGATACTTGTATATACTGCACAGCCTTGCATCTTTCCAATCCACATTTTACTTCAGTCACCGTGGTAGCAATGAGCTTTGCACAGATATATTCTGACAGTGCTCCACTTCACTGACATAATGTTTTTCTGCCCTGGGACTTCTCTACTGCTACACCAGCAGATGGCTGTGGAAATCCACTCATGCATGTGCAACCTGGAAGGCGATGGAGTTAAAACTCAATAGAACATTCCTTTCCTAGTGCGGGATGAGAGCTGGTAGATAAATGAGGCATATTTTCTGCAGCTCCTCAGAAGGCTGCAGTGGGGTCAAGCCCTTGTCAAAAAGCAGTGACCAACTTGATAGTGTACTTTTTTTTTTTAATTTTGAGACAAGGTTTTGTTATGTAGTCCAGACTGGCCTTGAATTTACTATGCAGTCCAGGCTGTGGCTATCTTCTTGCCTCAGCCTCCTGAGTGCTGGGATCACAGGCATGCGCCACCATGCCCCTCTGATAATGTACCCTTATACTGCAGTTTGTCTGCTCTCCTTCCGTAGGTCATTTTCCAAATAAACTACTTACACACAAGTGCATGTCTTAGGCTCCTCACATCTTCATTTCTCTCAGACTCTCCTCCATTACCTCCTTCCAAACAGTCCTATACTGCAGATAACCCTTCCTAAGTGGTTATTTCCCTATAGCCTGTCCTTTTCTTTGACCCATTAGGAAGGTCTGAAACTCAGCAGTGTGTATATTTTAGGCTCAGCTGGATTCCTTCCATCTTTTCTTGCACAATATTATCCTGGGAGTGTTTATTACATATCTCTTTCTGAGCGAAATCCAGAATCATCTGAATTCCAATGAGATTTCCCCAACTGAATCTAAGGTTTCTGAAGTTTTACTTGCACAAAGGGACAATGAGGGTAATGACCAGAAACTTTTTGGCTGTTGACCCAAGCTGCATGGGCCCACAAACACTGATCTCAAATTCTCTCTCTTTGGTTTTCACAGTTGATGCCTACCATCTGCAAAGGCTCTCAGTAGTCATGGCTCAGAACAGTGACCAGTGTCAGGGCTTTAGATGACAGTATTGGCATTTATGCTGAGTATACACTTTCCAGGTGGTACCCGAGAAGCAGACCCTCATCTCCTCTCAAGTGGCTCTGCACGCCCTTTAAATTTCTGTGTTGGAACTGTACAGCAATGAAGAGAAGATTCCTTTCTCTGTTTGGGTTACACTTAATCCCTCAGGCCCAATGCACTGTGAGCAACATCCTCATATCTACCTTTCATTCTGCCTGCAGCCCACAGAGATTGGAGCCAGTTTCTGGAGCTAGGCCAGGGAACTATAGGCAAGGTCAATCCTCCCATCTTCATCTCCCTCAGACTCCACTTCTCCATTAACTTTCTTTCAAATAGCTTCCTAATGCAGACAGCCCTTCCTCTGCGGTTATTCCATTAGGGCCCATCCCTTTGTTTGACCCAAGAGGAAGGTCTGAAATTCAGTGCTGGGTGTACTTCAGGCTGAAATGGATTCCTTCTAAAGTATTATCCTGACAATGTTTATTACATACCTAAGGCACCAATGTTTAAATAGATCGGAATGTTAATAAAGTCCTCCTTGTTATATACTGTGGTTTTAAATGTAACCTATGGATTTCCAGACATCACTAGTGTCTGACTACCAAATAAGGTTGTATTTCATGTTATGATCCAAGGTAAAATAATGAGTCCAAATGCCTTCTTCTGCCTATTCTTTCTCACCAATTGAATCCTGGGAGTCAAGGGAACACCGACAGGCTCCATATAGCTGTTCTGTTGATCACGGTTATCAGACATTTGTGCCCTAAGTGACCAGCTTTCCTGGCATCCCTTGTTCTTCCCACAGATCTGCAAGTAGAAAAGGAGCTATGAATGGGTCGTCAATTCATTTGGTAATCACGGCTCCTAAGTTTTGTTTTTTCTTTAAAATAACACTAGCCTCCCAAAAGAGTTTGACATGGGAGATAGTCCTGCATAACCTTGTTACCAGTTAAAATGAAAGCAAATCTCAAGCCCAATTTGGCCACACATGCAGGCATTTGCTAAACACACAATCACTAGCAAGCAAGTACAGAGCAGCTAATACTTGAATGTTTGGAAAGCTTGTTGAAGTCACAGCCTTTGTCTGCCCTTTCAGATGCTTCACTGAATACCTTGCATGAACTTCTGTTCACCGGAGACAAAAGCTAAGATGGCAGAGTCAAGAATCTGTCACTCTTGCAGTTGACATTAGATGAGAAGGATATTCCTCATTGATTCACACCAATGGCTGCACATAGAGCCTGTTTGCAATCAAGTCATCTATGAAGGTACGTGGTCAGGTTCTTCAGATCCTAATACTCTGGTGGTGTGAATGAAGAGATATTTTAGCCAGTCTACATACCGCGAATACTTGTTTTGGTGATGGTGGTGGGGGGGATTGAACCCAAAGCTTTGTGTAAGCTAGGCAAGCACTGTACCACTGAGCTTATACCCCAGCCCAAGAATACTTTTACTTTCACCAATAAAAACCATTTCTAACATTTGTTATGCTGATAAACACAGCATCACTTTCAAAAAATAGAAATCTATTTTTGATACTTAGTGTACAAATTGTTAAAGTTTTAAGTATTAATTTAGAGACAGACCCCAGAAGTGCTGGTGTGTGAACTCTGGATGAGAGTGCCAGCTGACCACCCTGGCCACAACTGGAGTTAAAATGGAAACTTTAACTGAGACTCATTGGCACATATATAATATCTCACTGTCTGCACTGGAGTGTTTTGTGGTAGATTACTGCAGCACCTCATATTTCCTCAAGCCTCCACTCAAAAGGTCCCGAATCTCCTGGACTCCAAAGATGGGAGCAGATTTTCCTGCTCACCTGACGGCTTGTAGGATGTGGTTTACCATTTGACCTAGATGAAACAATCACAATAGTTCAGCGTTTTTCAAGCTTCAGGTTGTGATCTGTTAACAGATCATAGTATCAATTTAGGGGGACATGGCCACCAGTAAAAGGAGTGAAACAGAATACATAGACATACCACAAAGCATCATATGCAATAAATATAAGAATGAATGTTGCTTCATGAAACTTGTTTATATTGTATATTTGTGGCATGTATTTATTGGAATGATACGTGAAATATAAAATATCTTTTAAAATGTCAGTTTTATGCCCCGAGGCCCAGGGAGATTTGAACAGCCCACCTCCAGCCCAGAGAAGAAACCACGCCCTGAGACCCCGCTACCATTGGGGGAACATCACTAAACCACTACCCAGTGCCTCTCCACCACTCCAGGAACCCTGGATTGGAGGAACACAGGTGCCTAATCCAATCCACTACACCAAGGGACTGGCAGCCAATGCAGGAAGCATCTGGGATGCAGCAAGGGGCTGATTTAGAAGAACCCAGGAAAATGTCAAGACGAAGGAGCAAAATACAATCTTAGACCTCTAGCCCACACAGAACAAGTTCAGGAGGCACAGACATAGTGGAAATTAGAAGTCAGGCATCTGAAATTTCTGAAAAGATAGCAACTGAAGTAAAGAAACAGCTTAGTTCTAGTATTGTTTGGTTGATTTTACATGCCTATGTCTGATGGTGTGAACAGCTATTTTGAAGATAACCAGGCATTATGGTAGCCATTGTTAATTTCCTATTATCTTGTTTTGAAGTTCTGTATCGTTTTCATTGTTTGGTTTGGTTTGGTTTTATTCTGTTTTGTTTTGTTTGATTTTATCATGTCTGATGGTATGGGCAGCTATTTTAAAGATAAAAAAATAAACCAGGCATGGTGGCACACTCCTGTAATCCCAGCACTCGAGAGGCTGAGACAGGAGGGTTGTTATGAGTGTGAGACCAGCCTGGGCTACAAAGTGAGCTCAATGCCAGCCTGAACTGCATAGAGAGACCCCGTCTCGAAAAACCACACACGCACACACACACACACACACACAGACACACGATAAAAAGATATATTATGGTAGCCATTGTTGATTTCCTGTTTTCTTGTTCTGAAGTTCTGTATCACTTTCATCATTTTGTTATGTTTGGCTTTATTCTGCTTTATTTTGTTTGGTTTTATTCTCTCTCTCTCCCTTTTTTTTTTAAAGTCTTTTGAAAATTTCAAAACATTTTTAGTCAGGCATGGTAGTATGTGCCTGTAATCCCAGAACTCTGGGAGGCTGAGGCAAGAAGATTGCAAATTTGAGTCCAGTCTGGTCAGTTGAGTGACTTAATGAAATAAGTCTCTGTTTGAAAATAAAAAGTAAAGAGGGCTGGAGATGTAGCTCAGGGCAAAGGTTCTGGGTTTGATTCTTAGTACCACAACAGTTAATTTTAAAAATGTAAAATGTAATTGACACACAATAACTACATAAGTGATAATTTAGTGTGGCAGTTTAGTAGATGTATACACATATACAAGGTAATGAACATTTTCATCTTCTTGAACATTTATCATTTCTTTGTGTTGGGAGCCTTTGAGCTCTTCTCTTCCAGTTCTTACAAAGTTGTAAACTCTAGTCACCCTAGTGTCTCTCATGCATGAGAAGTTTTTCCTCTTACCTAACTTTAGTTTGATACCCATTATCCAATTTCCCTTTATCCCCTCACCTCTCTACAGCACTTAGCCTCTCATACCATTATTTTACTTTCTTCTATGAGATTAACTTTTTAGCTTCCCTATGTGGGTGGGAATATGCAGGATTTATCTTTGTATGCTTGGCTTATTTCATTTATGTGATACCTACTAGTTGTAGCCATCTTATCCCACATGACAGAATTCCACCCTTTTATTTTTTTAACTCCATACTTTTTAATGTCTGAATACTATTCCATTGTATATATGTACCACATTTTCTTTGTCAATTCATCTATTAATGAACAACATGGTTGGTTCAATATCTTGGCTATTATCACTAGTGCTGCAAAAAACATGAAATGGCAACTATCTCTTGGATATACTGATTTTATTTCCTTTGACTATATAACCAGCAGTGAGACTGCTGTATCACATGGTAGAGCTTTTAGCTTTTTGAGGAAACTATATTGTTTTCTGTAACAGCAGTACATATATACCTTCCCACCAACAGTGCTGTTATTTTTGCCTTTTTATTAGTAATCATTGTAATTGGAATGAGGTGATATCTTATTATTGTTTTGATTTTCATTTCCCTGATGATTAGAGATGTTGAACATTTTTTCACGTTCCATTGGCCAATTGTATACCTTCTTTTGAGAAATGTCTATTTGGATAATTTGTTTTAAAATGTCTTTTTAAAACTGCTTATCAAAAAAGTTGAAAATACTCAAATAATTAAAGTATCTTTCATAATGTTAGTGCTATTTAATCTTTAAATACCAATGAAAGTCCAGTGGTCTTGGTCTAGATTCACGTGTAGGCAACATATTTATTTCCCTCTTCAAGGGCATGGTTCTGGCTAAAGATACCCAGTTACATCACTGGGCAGAATTCTTGGCATCTTAATCTACAACATCAGCACTCAGATTTATGGTGCCTTTACTACTATCGCCAAGGACAATGGTTGGGCACTTGCTTTATATTTATGTAACTACAGGACAGTTACGGTGTTTTTCCAAAAACTAAAGGAATTTGTTTCAAAGATTCTGTGAGTCTATCAATCTCCCCCGCAACTCCTACTAAAAACTGCCAGGAAGTTCCCTATAGCAATTCCAGCAAAGAAGAAGAATCCTGTCTTGACTAAGGACCAGAATCATGCTTCAAAAACAATCTGCCTTCTGAACACACACCTTAAACCTGATGTTTTATTTTGTGTCAAATAAAATAGAGACAATGGTTAAAACTGTTCTGATGATTTCATCATTTCCTTCTTTGCTTATAAATGGTGGCTTCTGCAGAGGGAACAGTCTGTAATATGCAACTGAGTTTTGTCAAGTGTTTTTAAGGACTCTCCTATTGAAAGACAGCACTACCCCAAGAACAGTTTTTAACTTCTAATAGCATTTTTATTAGCTGAGTCATCAATGTTCCAAGATCTAGGTTAAGAGTTGATACTGGAGTGTGTGGGAATGAATATCTGCATGATTCTTGAACTAAAACTCATATCCTGTTTTTGCTTAGTAATATGAATAATAATCTGTGATATTGATTGCTAATAATCATAAATACACTAAATTAAAATATATTAACATATAAATATATGTAAATATATAATGTGTGATATTAGCTAACACTAAATAGATGTATATATGTAAATATATGCATCTAAGAAAACAGTTGATGAATATCATATATTAAGAATGATGAATAGCCAGCTCATGTCCTCAGTGGGACGTTCCAATGGAAAGCACATGATTGATTTATCTGGGAGGAAAACATCTTTAACTATGAATGGAAACTATTGAAAAGAAGGAAGTCTCTGAGGATGGCATGTAGTCAGATCATCTTCAGAAACCAGAGTGAAAGGATTTGTGATGGCTGGGGTAGAAATCTAGGAGTAAAGAGCTCTGGAGGCCTGGGATTGGGGTTACACAAAAGTATTTTTGGGTTACACAAAGGGTCACAAGAGGGAGCCTGTGAACACATAGGAGGTGCTTCAGACAGTTATAGCAATGGGTTCTGTGAAGTTGTGGTACCAGGACCAAAGAAAGGTCTCCAGCCTGCTAATGAAACGCTTAATACTAGGTCCCTCAGCAGAAAGTGAGAGCTCTTATTTAATGTGTCAGCAAAGCATGGAAAATGACCCATTGAAAAAACCCTATTATCTGTTCCGACAGGCATAACAGCCCAATTCTTTCCAAAGACTGATACCTTTTTTGTCAGAATCAGGCAAACATAAAGTAATTTTCATTTTTTGATACGCAACCTTCTAACAACAATGAAAGCGATGTTCCTAAATTAAGCACGTTTTGGTTCTGTTGACACATAGCATGTGGCATATGATGCAGTATAGAGCAAGTCTGGCAAGTTTGTCCTCAGATACATGTGGTCCATTTGTTGTGCTGTCTGTTGACACTGAGCAAAGAGGGCAGAGCATGCAGGAAGTACCATCAGAAAAACATGCAAGGAAGGTGTTTAGTCACCTTTCTGTTGCTGGGATAAAATACCTGCCACACACAATTTAAGGGAGGAAAGATTTAGTTTGGCTCACAGTTTCAGAGGTTTCAGTCTGTGGTCAGCTGGCTCCAACGTAGACACATCATGGTGGAAGAGCATGGAGAAGGAAAGTTGTCCATCTCATGGCAACTTGGAAGCAGAGAGAGAAGGAAAGACCCCAGGAAAAGATACATCTTTTCAAGTCATGCCCCCAGTGACCTACTTCCTCTAAATAGGCCCCAGTTCCTGATAGCCCTTTCAGTTATTAATGGATCAATGGTCATCTATAAATGAGGTCAGTTCCCTAATAATCTTGTCATTTCTCTAGATATTTTTTACTCCAATCAAGTTGACAGTCAAAATTAATGGTCACAGGCAGTGACCATACAGCAGCTGAGGGCAGCCTTAGGCATTGACCATCTGGCTTCTGCATTTTCTTTGTGGACCTTATTTTCATTTGCTGGAAATCTAGTGAAGGAACACTTGGAGCTTTCTCCTTTAAACTGGTTGGATTTTACTGTCCTCAAATCTTTGTATGTTTTCTCCGATCTTTGACAGCTCTACAGAAGATACATGATGATAAAAATATATGCTTTGGATGTGGGCTTCTATCTTGGCTCTGCTGCTTATAAGGCATGAGATTTTGGGGCAGTTAAACAACTTGCATGTACCTCAATTTCCTCAACTGTGAGATGGGGATAACGACGTTCCTATCTCACTAGCATTTTTGTGAGTATGAAATTACTCATGAGGACATACTAAGCCTCATTAGTTATTATTATACTAAAAGAGGCAGCATAGAATAGTGATTCAAAGACTTGGAGCCAGACCAGATCCAAATCCTGGCAGTGGGATCTTAGGCAGACATAGATACTGGCCCCAACGCCTTCTGTTCTGCCCTACTGTGCTGACTGTTACTGGAAGAGCCCAAGGGACACAGAGCTATTGTAGCTGCTGGAAGCAACTCTGCATTTCTCCACCAAGACACTAAGGAGTCAGGATGAATTCCAGAAGTTTCGAAACACAGGAAGGAAGCACACATTAGAGACACAAGTCTCAATTACTCTCCAACCCTTTCTGAGTGGATACTTCTAGTGGAGAGAAACGCTGCTGTTATTTGAACACTTGGTCATTGCTGTCGGGAAAGTGAATGGAATCCAAGAGCAGGAGAGCTCCCCTATAGCCCAGAGATGGAGTGCTGTGCTGCCTGGGTGGCAGCGGCAGTTCCGCCCCTTCATAAACATCGAGACACAAAATAATGGAATGTTTAGTCTGAGTAATACATTAAGGAAATCAATTAGGCCCACATGCAACTTTCTAAGATTTTAATTACAGTACTTAGGGTACCACACTAGAGCAGTTTGTCAGGAACATAATTTGTTAATGAATAACAACTGACACAGTGAATTAGTTGGGATTGTAATTAGCTCTTGCTAGCCATCCATTGGAACCCTAATCAAAAGCCAGTCAGAGAAAGAGGGGGAAATCAGCTGTAAATGATAACCTTGACAGCTCAATTGGGGCCACCTCCTGGATCCCAGTGTGCCCTGAGGCTCCTGGTGAAGACCATATGTACATACTGAGTCCAGAGTGGTCTGCAGAGGAGCCACATTGGTCTCACCTAGGAGAGCATTTGAAGTGTGAAATCTCTGGCTCCACACCAGACCTTGCTAAATCAGAATCTGCATTTTAAGACAATCATGTGATTCACAAACACATTAAAGTTTGAGAAGCTGGCAGTGACTCAAAATCAAACAGGTCTTATTATGACTCCTGACCGTACCCACTCTCAAGACATGTGTCTTTGGGTGATCGCTAAGTCACTCTGAGCCTCAGTGTCTTCTGTGGATTGGACCCACTGATACTTACACTGCAGGGTCATTGCCATGCTGAACAATAGCATGTGCTCGTGTCACCACAGAATAAAGGAACTATGCATGGCAGCACAGGGGGAACTCAGCAAGCCTCCCAAGAGCCAGTTTTACTAATCAGTAAGTCCTGTACCAGCCGCTGCTCTGACCTGACTCACTTATGTAGTGCCTTTTCTGAAACTGCCCAAGCATCTTTGCCTCTTCAATCTTACCTTTCTGCACTGGGGTAGGACTAGGAGAAAAAAGATGCAATACAAACAAGTTAGAAGACTGAGTAGAGAATAATGTTTTCAACAGGCAAAATAATAAAAATAGTGAAATTAGCTAAGAACATGCCAAAATGAAACTCTTTGTTTTAAATTGTCAAAGTTACTGAAAAAAAGCATGACTTGATTAAGAACAGACACTTGGGGAAGCACAAGGTATAGACAGTTCTGTGTCAGTAGGTCCTGAAGATAGCTGTAAGCTCTTTTTCTAAGGCTGGGATTCATAACAGAACCTTGACAGAGATCTACAGTTGAGGATCAAGTTTTTGTGGAACAATGCTTGTCACGCTATATACAATGAATGTATTCTTGGTAAAGTATGAAAGTATGAATGTATTCTTGGTAGAAGTGTGTATGTTGAAGCAAATTTGTCATGAAAAAATTTCCTTCAAAGCTTTCTCACTAGCTCGAAGAGTGTTGGATGAATCCTTACCACTTTAGTTATTTTTCTTATTGCTGAGACAAAATACCCGATACCCAAAGTTAAAGCAGGAGAGATTTATTGTAGCCACAGTTTGTAGAGGTTTCAGTTCATAGTTGGCTGGCTCCAAGGTAGGGTGGTGTGGTAGAGAGGCATCACAGGAGAGAAACAGTTGATGGCAGGCAGAAGGCAGCAAGCAGTGAGGTGGTGAAGCAGCAAGTGATGGCAATGACGACAGCAGCCTTTTTGTTTTTCTTTTTTTTCTTTCGGCAGCAGCCTTTTTACTGTCCTTCTATAGTCTACTTGATCTAGGGTTGAACGTGATCTTTTTAGCATTGCGCCCCACTTCCTCTGGTATTTGTTGGGTGCTCAGATTGGTTTTTCCTCACTCTGCAATGATAACATCTCACACTTGACTTGGGGAAGTAGAAGAATAGATTCAATGAGTGGGAAACAAGAGGCTTTTACCTGTATTTTTATACCTTTACAAAGGCTTTCCATTGGATCATCAAGCACTTACTGAACTATTAATAAATTCTAAAGCTTATTTTCCATTTGGCCACTTCAAATTAAACAGGATGTTATACTGGAGATTTCAGCTGATGCAATACCGGGCATTCTAAAGGATAGTCTAGGTCATATGAAGAAGTTACAGCAGTTTGTTGTAAGTGTCAGCCTGTCAAACCCTCAATGATATCAGGAATACAATAAGGTCAAGAGAGTGAGATGGAGATTTCTTTGGAGAGAGTTGCAGCTGTGCTGTGAATTCTTTCTCCATCCAAGGATGAAGATTGAGAAGAGAGCTTCCCTTTCTCCTTGTTAATAGGCTATGTGGAGAGCAGTAGTGGAACACACAAGCCTGTTGTCTGAGTTCTACACCTCCTTCCTACTCACCTCCATAACAGAGGATGAGAATTGTTCCTGCTTGGGGTTTGGCCTTCACTCTCGGATTTTGTCTGGACAAAGAAAGAATAGTTTATCTGGCAACACTAGGTAGGTCATCTTGTATCTTATCTGGCTTAGTCACCTTCCTCATTCCTGAGACACAGTACTTGACACCCACAAATTAAAGGAGGAGAGATTTATTTTGGCTCAGATTTTAGAGGACTCAGTCCATAGTAAACTGGCTCTGAGGCAGGAGGGGCATGGTAAAAAGGTCTGGTGGGGGAAAGCTGCTCGTGGAAGGCAGCCAGGAAGCACAGAGTGAAGGGAGGAGTTGAGGAGGGTGATATACCTTTCCAGCTTATACCCCCCAGGGACCCACCTCCAACCAGGCCCCACCTCCTAAAAGCAAGTCAGCCAGAGCACTTCCATGACCCATTCATCTCCCAGAACGTCTACCTCTGAACATGTCAGGCTTCCCTTCTGGGAAGATCAGGGATCTAATCTGTAGCACTGTCCAACAGGGTTATCATGAAGTGAGAGGGAGCCTCAACACATGATAAGCTCAACTTATACTTCTGGATTCCAAGAATCAGAGGAAAAGTCATGCTAGACCAGTGAGCCTTTTTTTAATTTTAAAGAGAAAAAAGAAAAAAACAGATAAATCAAGAAGCAAACAAACCTATAAAAAAAAAAGAAAAGAAAGAAAGCAAAACAATAAGAATAAAAACAGCTATATATAGGTTTTCAAAACAAAAGATAGGAATTTAACAATGGTTGTGATACTGCACATTGCTATCTTCAGTGTAGTTTCTACTCTGGCCTCTAGACACAGGAATAAAACAAAACAGTAAAATGGAACATAACACTGGACTTCAAAAACAAGACAGGAGGATATCCCCCACAGTTGACACAATGCACACTGCTGTCCTCCAAGCAGATGCCCAGACCCCCAACCCCAAGTCTGCAAAGTCAACCAACCAATACAAACATCTAGCTATTCCCTTCCCCTCGGTTGCTATCATCTCACCCGGAGACCTCCGAATCAGCCTTACTGATTGCTTACTGTGGAGGGTGGGGGGCACTGCTCTTCTGGTTTCCCACCCCATATACCAGCTGGCTCGCGGGAAGGTGTGGTTCTGCTTCTTGCTGAGTCTCTTACTGATCTGCATGGCAGAGCCTGCTTCACAGGAAGGCCAACCAGTGGGTTTTTATCTGCGTCTAGGGCATGGCCTGTGGGAGACCACCAGTGAACTGCCCCAGAGAGGAGTTTTAACATCTTTCCATGCCTTAGACCCACCCTGCTTGGGATGGACTCAGTCGGGTAAGACATTTTCCATTACTCTTCTCTTTCTTTCCTGTTGCCCACCTCTGCCTATCTGACCCTAA